>RJWT010042300.1:0-12161 GCA_004365215.1 Cuniculus paca
TCATCACAGAAAAGAAACAGCTTACAACATGGCAGGCAAAAGGCAGTGAGCTGCAAACAGCAGTAATAAGCCTGTCTTCTTTCTGTCCCTTTATAATTTCATCTGAGCTATAAACCCACTGTGTGGTGCAACCTACACCACAGGGTGGGTTTTTATTATCCACAACCAACCTTAATCCTAATATCACCCACCCTAACAGTGTCTCCATTTAGGTAGGGATAATGATGGAAGAATTCATGCAGGAGGTTTCTGGGTATTAGAAGGATTTCATTTATTGAACATAGAGCTTATACAAGTTTATTTACTAGGTAAACTTTCACTGAATTATGTATATGATTTATACACACTTTTACATTTGTGCTATATTTCAATAAAATTTGCTTAAAGTACTTAGACTTTCCTGTCACATGATTTTAATCAGTTCCTAACAATAGTAAGATCTTCACAATTTGTTTTTGCTTAGCTATTCTACTCTACTAGTTTTAATTGAACACTGACAAATAAGTCAGTGCGTTGCTGCTGGGACTTACTGAACTGACCTGCACTCATTTCTAGGATGGCTGTTTAAGCTGCAGGATGTTGTGATGGTTGATTTATTGTGTCAATTTGAGAAGTTTAGAAGCTTAACGAAATGACTCAGCAGGGGGCCAGGACTCTCACTTTGTAAACATCCTGAGCCTGAGCAAGAGGAGGGCACTGAGACAGTGTGAATACTATGCTTCCCCTAGGGGTGGTAGCCTGCATCTAAGGGAAGAAAAGAGATTTTCTCTCCCTCTTTTTGCTCTTTCTGTCTTCTGCCACCTTAGGCTATTGCCCCTCAACATGTCTCCCTGCCTTGGAGTCAGCTGATTACAGATTGAAACTTCACAAACTGTGACCTAAATAAAACTTTCCTTCCTTAATTTTGAGCATCGAGTATTTTGTCCCAACAATTAGAAGAAAATAACCAAGACACCAAATGTCCAAACTATAACCCAAAACTCACTTATGTATCACAAAGTGCTAACACTGCAATTAAACTTGATTACTGAGGATTTAGTTTAGAAACAAAATAAAAGTAAAACAACTATTATCCAATGCTTGCCTATAGGGGTGACTTGGCTCACACACTGATAGAGAGGTCTCTGTGTGACTGTTGCAGCATGACATAGGCTTGCTACTACAGCTTTGTATTCTTTGATAACTAATGGTTAGCATCACCAACAAAGCCAGTCCTCAGGCAAAGAACCAGTGGACCATTGTGTCATTCAAATTTAATATTTTGAATAATTCAGAAAGATGACAAATAATCATTTTCTACTATTATCTTTCCTCAGATCCCGTCAATTTCACAATGTCCATGAATGAGAATAATTTTGTGGAAATCCAGAAGGCTAGCACAGAGTTCCAGTGCAGCAACACAGCAAAAAATATCTGAGACTATGTGCATAAAGAGGATAAAAATTGCTATTGTGTTTTATCGATGTCATTCTTCTCTAAAGGAAGCACAGGTCAGTGCCAACAGTGCCTCCCTTGTAGGGAGATTTCTTTAAGAAACCCCACCAGTCCCAGTCATGCAGTATACTTTTCAAGAGGAACACATATTTCTTGATGGACCCAAAACACTGAGATGAGTAGTAGAAGCTGCAAGAAGGGAAAAGAGTCTGTCAACACTATTAACTGATCCACAGACTTCATCAGGAAAGCTAACCATAAACTGCTTGAGATGCTTCGCCTTTGGACCCACTCAAATAGTGCATGGCACCTGACTCCACAGGCTTTTTATCTATTTTTATGAGGCCAGTTCCCCAAGTACAAGCCTATTGGACTCCCTAACATTGGGAGAAAGTGAACAAATCTCAGAAGCTCAGGGTGCCACTCTGGGGAAAAACAAACAGAAGACTATCAGTATCCAACCTGTCTTTGCATGATCAAGAGAAGGAATTAGGATTTTTCCCATAAGATAGAATAAGAGGTATGAAGCAGATATATCTGTAGAAAAAGTCTGAATAGGATGCAGAAAGCCAAGCCTGGCTGTTTGGTGAAAAAGTTTTTCTTCTGAACTGAGTCTCTAAAACAAGAAAAAGTGACTGCTTTTCAACAAGAAGTCAGACATGTTCTCAAGAACATAAAAATTCAAAAATAAAATAAAATAAAATAAAATCACAAAAGGGCACAGCAACTTTCCAGTAATCTAAGACATGGAGGTCTATGAGTTGCCTGACAAAGAATTCAAAATAATAGAGTTAAAGAAGCCCAGTAAACTACAAAGGAACACAGAGGGACAACACAGTGATTTCAAAACAAGAGTATGTGTCTTAGTTACTTTTACATTGCTGGAACAAAATACCTGACACCCACAAGTTAAAGGAGGAAAAGTTTATTTTTTTCACAGTTTGTAGAGGTTTCAGGCCGTAGTTGGCTGCCTCCAAGGCAGGGTAGCATGGTAGAGATGCTTTACAAAAAAGAAACAGTTTATGGCATGGCAGGCAGGAGGCAGTGAGCTGCAAGCAGCAGTAGTGAGGCTGTCTTCTTTCTGGCCTTTTATAATTTCACCCTGGCTATACACCTATAGTTTAGTGCTACCTACATCCCTGGGTGGGGTTTTATTATCCACACCCACCATTAATCTTAGCATCACACACCCTAATACAGCATCACATAATCTAAACCCAGCCACCTCTCAAAAGTGCCACTTGTAAGTGCATGAGGTGTTGGGGAATATCTAGATACAAGCAATAACAATCCATGAAGGAATAGAAAAATTTAACAAAAAAATAAAAAAAAATTTAGAACTGAATTCTAAAATTTAAAATACAACAGAAAGCATTGCTTAAGATGTAATCATGTAGAACAAAAAATATAGGAACCTAACAAGTCATTTCAAGACACTCAGAAAAATAAGAAAAAAACATAAGAAAGGAATAAGGAAAGTCCACATGTTTTATTAGACATCATCAAGGAAGCTACCATTAATATTATATGAGTCTGAGAAAGAGAAGAAAAATGGAAAGAGGAGGAAAGTTTATTTAATGAACTAACTGTGGAAACTTCTCAAATTTGATAGAGATATAGATATTCCAGTCCATAAATTTATACATTTCCAGTCTAAATGCCAAGAAGAGTTTACTATAATTGGATATGCAATAAAATCAAAGAAAAAGAAAGAGTTCTAAAAGAAGCAACAGAATAAAAACTCATCACATATAAGGGAACTACCATAAGGATATCAGCAGATTTCTCTGCAGAAATTTTTCAGGGTAGACAAGAATATGATGATACACTGAAAGTGTACACACACAACACACACAGATGCATGCACAAAGAGCTTCCTACCAAAAAACACTATTTGATAAAACTGAAAGAAAGATAAATATTTTTGCATACACACAAAAGCTGAAGAAGTTCATGACCACTAGTATTGCCTAACAAGAAATATGGAAAAGAGTTATTCAAAGTTAAATGAAAGAATACTAATGAATAACATGAAATTAAATGAAAGTATAAAACTTACTGGTAAAGGTATGTATAATGTGAAATTCAGGATGTTCTAAAGTTTAAAAAGGAAAGTTTTAAAATAGCAATAGGTATAAAAATGTCTTAATGGATGCAGATATAAAATATAAAAGTTGTGCCATTAAATACATAAAATGAAAGTGAAGAAAATTGTATGAATAATGTGCAGTTGAAGTTGTCAACTTAAAATAGACTGTTTTAATTATAAGATATTTTATGGAAGACTCATGGCAATTACACATGAAATGCTATAATAGATAAGCAAAATATAAAGAATGAAGACTTAAAGTATAGAACTACATAAATCACCAGATCAATGGAAGACAGCAAGAGAGAAAAAAGTGGAACAAAAACAGTATAAAGCAGATAGAAAATAATTAACAAAATGGTAATTTTATTTTTTTACCTACTTAAAATTAATTTAAATGTAATATAAATTAAATTCTCCCATTAAAGGACATTGAGTTGTTGAATGAACTAAAAAATAAAACTCAACTATATACTGCTCATGACAGTGGCATTTTAGCTTTAGTGACACAAATCAAGTGGAAGTAAATTAATGGACAAAAATATTCCATGAAAATGGAATCCAAAAGAAAACTGTAGTAGTTATACTTACAAATGGTGAAAAGACTTTAAGATAAAACTTCTCAAGAGACACCATAGTTCATTAGTTAGTAATTAAGAGGTTTATTTCATTACAATATAAGTAAACATGTTAGCACCAACAATGGAAGCACCTAAACATATGAACTTAATATTAACATACTGGAGGGAGAGACCCATTTGTACAATAAAACTGAGAGATGTTAATACCTGAGCTTCAGCAATGAATTCTTTCACTAAACAGAAAATCAATAAGAAACTTGGAATTTGGGTAACACTTTATGCACAATAGATATATCAGACATGTATAGAATATTTAACCCAATAACAACAGAATATACATTCTTCTTAGCCACACAAGGAACATTCCCTGGTATAGATTATATGTCACAAAATAAGTCTTAACAAATTTAAAAAGTTTAAAATCTTACCAAGTATCTTTTCCAACTACGATACCCAGAAATCAATAATAGGAAAACTGAAAAATTCACAAGAGCATGGAAACTAAAGAACATGCTATTAAATAACCAATGGGTCCAAAAAGAGGTCAAATGCAAATTTTAACATATCATGGGCTAAATTAAAAATAGAAACACAACATATCAATATTTGTACACCAATAACATTTCTAAGAAAAGGTTTATCGTAGCAAATGCCAACATGCTAAAAATGGAAAAATCCAACCTAGCGTGATATCTCAATGAACTAAAAGTAACAAACTAAACCAAAAGTTAGTAGAAGGAAGTAAAAAGAGTAGAACAGAATTAAAAGAAACAAAGATGACAAAAACAATAGGAAAGATTATCAAACACAAAAGTTGCTTTTCCAAAAAGATAAATTTAAGAAATCACAGTTAGATTAGAGAAGAAAGAAATTATAAATAAAAAATAGAATTAGTAATGAAAGAAGACATTACAATTGACATACCAGAAATACAAAAGATAGTAAGACACTACTAAGAAAAATACATATGACATCAAATAGAATAATTGAGAAAAGCAGATAAATTCCTTCACACATAAGACTTACAAAGACTCACAAAGAAATGGAAAATCTGAACAGATTAATAACACGTAAGGAGACTGAAATATTTATTTAAAGTCTTGTATCAAAGGAACATCAAGGATTAGATGACTTTATTGATGAATTCTATTGAGTATATAAAGAATTGATATGCAATCCTCTCAAATTCTTCTAAAAAATTGAAGAGTGAATATTTCCAAAATTATTTAATAAAGCCAATATTAACCTGATGACAAAATGAAAATACTATAAGAAGGTCACAGGGCAATATATTGATGAACATAGATGCAAAATTCTTCAACAAAATGCTAGAAAATTGAATTCAGCATCACATTAAAAGGTCATATAACTGGTTGCATTGGAATTCTCTGTAGAATACAAAGATGACTGACCACACACAAATCAATAATTACACTGCTTAACATTAATAGCAAGAAAAATACATTACACAAATCAGTAATTACACTGCTTAACATTAATAGCAAGAAAAATACAAACTGCATGATCATCTCAATAACTGAAATAAAAAGCATTTGTCAAATGTATATTGTTATAGTTTATATCTAGATGTTCCCCTCAATCTCATATGCTCATAGGTTGGGGCTTCTGGGAAGTGACTGAATCCTGAAGACATGATAATCATCAGTGGATTAGCCCACTGATGAGTTTTCACCTGACATACCATTAGGAAATAGGACTGGGTGGAAGAAGAGGGTCACTGGGGGTGTGGCCTGGAAAGGTTTATCTCTTCTCTGCTCTTTCACTCTCTCTGCTTCCTGCTGCCATGCATGAGCTTCTTCCCTCTGCCATGCTATCTTGTCTTGGAGCCAACTGACTATGGGCTGAGATGTATACAAACTGTGAGTCCAAATAAATATTTCCTTTAAATCATGGATGTCAGGTACTGTGTCACAGCAAGAAGAAAGTAACTAGGACAAATGTCATGTCATGATAAAAAATTTTGAAAAAATTTATTAATTTATATGGCACATGCAATAGCCAAAATATTCTTGGCAGAAATTGTTGCTAATGAATTTGTCATTGTAGCTCCAGTTGAAATCACATCAACAAAGCAGACTTACATTTTAAGAATATTCAATATAAGAAAAACTGATGTTATAGAACAAGTATATTAGGTTATTTCTCTTTTTAAATTTATATACTATTTTATGAAATTTCCCAGGGACATTCTGAAACATTTCAAATTAGAAAACTAGAGCCATGTGATAGCCAAGTATATCTATTTTGCCAACATGTTATAAATTACTATGACAAATTTTAATCTATGTTCATTTTTCCTCAGGCTATAGTTACATGTAACTTAAGGTTATCAGTGAACCAAATTAATGTATATCAGGTGACACATTAAAGTCAGAAAAATCATGGAAATTCGATAGCATTAGCAAACTGAATACTGAAAACAGTCTTCTCACATGGGTATATGCAACCCATTAAAAAAAGACATTGGCCTTTGGAGTTACTGTTACTTCAAATATTTTTGAGATATAATCTAGAAGATAAGTTTTTTACTAAAAGTGAAAAGTGGTACATCTGGGAATAAAGTAATGATTCTTGACAACTTCTGTTTCAAGTACAGTAATTATGTGAAAAATATTTTCAGAATAGAGAATAATAGTGCAGTCAAGCATGTACCCTACCACCAAAGTAATGATATTTCTGGTTTACATGAATACGGAACTCTCTTAGGGAAACTCATCACAGTAGTAGAAAGAGATTCTATATACACATACCTATAACCATCTAAATCTTGGTAAATTATGGCTAGATTGGTGTAAAAAGTCATTGTTTATAAAAACAGCACAAATACGTCGGTGTTGATACATGAAAATCCAAACTCACCTCATATTCATAAAATAGCTTCTGTTTTAAGTTTTAACAATGTGTAAATACCTATTATAGACCAATATTGATTCTTTTTTCCTAGGAAAGACTTGGAATGCCACTTCCTAGTCTCCATGGAGCTATGTGAACTCAGGTCACACTGAATTGTAGTAAATGAAATGTAGGTTGAGGTGACATAACTCCTAAAATTTCTTGTGAGATCCTACACATTTTTCCTCTCTTTTATTCTTTCATGCCTATATCTTGTAATCTTGTTACAGGTAGCTGTGTTAGATAGAAATATTATAGGCAATCAGACAGGGGTGCGCCCTCAAAGGAGCCAGGTCTGGAGACCAGATACCTTGTAACTGAGGCACAGACAGACATCTCCGCTATGGGCCACACCTCAAGACAAAAGATAGCTCAAACGTACCCACATACTTCCTAAGGATACACATCAGGAATTAATATTGTAGGTAGGTTTCTATCACCCTGAGTAAGCCAGGAATCATCACCCTGATCCCCTACAGGAAGAGTCACTGCTCTTTAAGCATGGTCTCTTCCTACGTGACTTGCTTCCCCATTTGTCCCTGATTTAATCAATTTTACCTCAGCAGTTACTCTTATTGGTTGGCCACAGTTCTGTCCCACCTCATGCCCACCTTGTAAGTTGTCATGTTTTCCCCGCCCTAGACCTGCCTCTCTTTGTGTTTTGGCTCTGTAAAAGTCCCCAGAAAAGACAGAGTCTCTGGCAACCCACTCAGGACCTCTTCTCTCTCTCAGACAGAAGCTTTCTCTCAATAAATATGTTCTGCTCTTAACTTCTATTGTTCCTAAAATTCATACTTCAATTTTAAAGAACACGAACTTGTACTGGACTTCTAGTAGGCTGGGAGTTTCGTTCCCCTATATCAAACTGAACAACTACTTTGAAGATAACAATATGCAACATATTAACCAGTATTAATCTATTATTTTGTTTTGAAATTCTGTATCATTGTTTTTATTCTTTTTTCATTTTAAAATTTAAAAAAAGCCAAAGACAGAAATGATATAGCCATAATATTAACAACTCTCAGTTCCTGAAGTATAGTTTTCCTTCTGACCTGCAGGTGACTATATGTAAGTGGGAAATACACCCTTATTGTGCTAGATCATTGCATCTGAAGTTTACAGTAGATATTCTGTCCCAGTTTAAGTATAAAAATTCAGTTTCAAAGATAAATGATCTATACCTGCTATATCTAAAATTCAGTACAATTGTTATACTATGGCAATTCTACCTAAACAGCATTTATATTATTTTCATTTGCCTTAATATATTTATAATAAAGGCAATTAGCACTTTTTGCTATTATTCATAGCACATCAGATTTCTAGAGAACTGACCACAGGTCTCCCTGTGTTTATCATTGATAATGTAGTGACTGAGAAAGAGCAAGGATGAACATTCAGAGCCAATTTACATTTTTTTTCACATGAGAAAATCATGCATCTCCTTAGACAAAACATTATACATAATTATTAACTGTTCTGATATTTGAAGCTAAAAAGTTCTGTTATGTATCTTGTAGGTGATCTCAGTTTGATGCATGAAAGCTAAAATAAAAAACTGTTGAACCGTCTGAATATTTTCCCAAAGATACATCAATAGGAGAACATGCAGATGAGAATAAAAATGTCTTTCTTCTGGGACACCAATAATTATTTTTCATTTGGCAAGAATTACAGCAGGGTGTATTATTTTTAGTTTAATTATTATTCTAGTCTTAGTGTCAGCTTTATGGAATATAAAATAATACCAGCCACAGAATCACCTATCCCTTCATGAGTTGGATCTAAAATACCTTCACCTACCTCAAAACACTTGGTGGGTTGTAGCAAAGAAAGAAGGAAAAATAATAGTTGCTATGAAAAAAGAAAGAAAGAATATACCTGAGAGCTTTCATAAGTGATCTCTTGCCACTTTGAGGCAATTCACAAGTAACCTTTGACAAGAAAATGTTGACTTTTCATGTCTGGGCTTTGTCATATTATATGTAAGATCAATTTTATTTTTTTCATTACCTTCCAGATTTTCTAATGGAGAACAGTTACTTTTCTGCCAAATGCTTGGACATTATTTGTTTTTGTTTCTTTGCTTGTCTGTTCTTCTTTTTTTTTTTAATCCTCTCTAACGTATCACTAAAATAGGCTACATGGATCAAGAAGAAAACACCTAGAAATTTCCAGATGCAATAAGTCATTCATGATATTTTCTTTATATTTTTAATGGAACAAGAAAGTGTGACAGAGTCTGGAGAAATAGCTCAGGCATTAAAGAGGTTAGAGAATTTAAGAACCCTTGAAATCCTCTTAAGTAATCAGTGTCACTGGCTTGTTTTCTAATTTCATAGAAAAAAGTTAAAATTCCTCTCAGTGTGTGCCTCATTGTAAGTTAATTTTCAACTCTTGCTAACTATAAAGACAATTGATGTAAACATTTTGAAATTCAAAGCAGGCCAAGCTAAAACTAATATATTTATAATAAAGACCACAGATTAAATAGCTAGAGGTGCATCTCTTCACTTCTCATCAGTGATGATGTAAAAAGAGAGTAGAAGGCACAACAGACTAAAAGATGAATAGCAAACAGGCTTCATTTTTAGGTCCACAGATTCTAATAGACGGATCATGAGCACTCAGAATACCATTTACAGGAAGAATTTGAAAACTTTTGTTATTTTAGAGACAATGATGAACAATTACTCATGTTCTCATGACCAAGAGGAATAAGTGGCAGCAGGAAAGCCGTGCTTATTATCTAGCATCTCTGGGCTTGTAGAAATTAGAACATAGTATGTGGGGTGGTGCATAGTACTGGGTGAAACCACATCAGTATCTTGAGTGTCTTTGTGAAATGGAGCCTGAAAACTACCTAAAAGACAAGTATTCTTGTGGATACTTTATGAAATTTACCAGTTCTTTGAGTATGAAACAGCTGTGTTTATCATCTGTCTTGGTTACTTTTTTCTCTCTGCTGAGACAAAATACCTGACACCCAAAATTAGGGAAGGGAAGATTTATCTCTTACAGTTTGGAGGTTTCAGTCCATACCCAAGGCTCCAAGGCAGGGTGGCATGGCTGAGGGGGCAGTTGTTCATGATGACTGCAAATGGCAAGGTGAACCCCACAAAAGAGCTGGGCAAAGAGAGAAAAAACACTCCTTATTTCCTCCCTTATATAGTATGCAAGCTCCACCCCTGGATGGCTGCAGCACTCACACTGATAATCACAGCACTAAACCCAGCACTAGGCAATGAACCAATCACAAATGATAGATTCAGTGGCCTCCGTGACTATATGAGACTTGAGGGGGGCACCTAGACACAAACCATAACATCATCCTCCAATTTTTCTCTGAGTTTCCATAGCACTTTATATCGGTAGCCAATATCATATACTTACTTATATTTAAGTATATTTAAATTCATTAATTAATACATTAATTTTTAAATTTAACATATCTGTTCTTATTTTATTAGGCTGATCTTATATAAACTGAAAAATGTTTAAAGTAAAATAGTTAATTTTATTAATCACATTTAAGAACAGGTATAAACCAGAAATTTCTTGAGAGACTGGATTTGTCACCGTAGACATAGTCACAATCTATAAACTAAAGCAGTAGCTTCAATTTTATAAGTTTTTCTACCAGGGACAGCAACCATTAACAAAACCAACAAATCAAAAAATTTCTGTCAATTTAATAACTCATAAGAGCACAGTAGCATGCAGCCAACATGAGCAGAGAGAACCAGCAAGATCTGCCTCTGCCTGTTGGCTGCTACCATCAGAAGGCTTGCTTCCTGTGGGCAGCCAGCTCAAGCAGGGACATGCAACCAGGCAAGACCTGTGCACCCACAGGTCACAGCTGGAGACCCTTGCTTCCTTTGGGCAGCCATCACCTACTAGAAGAATCAGACAAACACACTCCTGTGTGCTTGCCACCTTCATGGGAGTCCCTGTGTAGACATACAGGCTGAGAGAAGCAGTCACATCACCATGCACTCCTGGCCATCAGAGAGGCCTAAGGGTAGCTACACAGGTATGGAGAATCCCACCCCACACCCTGCTACCTCCCTGGGAACCTGGGGTCAGAGAAACCCAGGTGCCTGTCCCATCCCTCTATACTGCAGAGGAGCAGCCAAAGGGGGAAGTGTCTGGGACCCCACAACCAGATTGTAGGAACCCAGGAGAATGTTAAGATGAAGGAGCAAAGGGCATCTCAGGGCTCTAGCCCACACAGAACAAGTCTGGGAGACACAGTCATGGAAGAAAATGGAAGTCACACACCTGAAATCTCTGAGAGGATAACAATGGAAATAAAGAAACAACTTCATGAGACAGTGAAAATAATCAGATCAGAAATAATGTCTCAAGTAAAAGAAGAAATCACAAACATAATGAATTGATGAGGATATCTAAAGAAGACATATATAAAAAAGAAGGCATAGGAAACTGAGGGAAATGAATTAATATAGAAAGGAATAACAATGCATGAAACAGATTCAAAGAGATATCCAGGAAATTAAAAAGTCATTTGAAATCTGGCAAAACCATTGGAATATAGACTTTTTGAACTTGAAGACAGGATTGCATTTAGTGATCATGAAAGGAAAGATCTCTTAAAAATACCAAGGAACCAGAATATAACAATTCAATGACTGCAAGATGACACAAAGAAAAATAATTTTAAGAGTGATAGGTATCAGTGAAGAAGCAGGAGTCAACACAAATTAAATAAAAAGGCTACTTACAGAAGTAATAGCAGAAAACTTCTCAAACATGGGAAAAGGACCTGGAATACAGATAAGTGAGGCATACAGAACTCCAACTAGCGATAACCAAAATAAATCTATACCCAAACATATAATAATCAAGATCCCAGAAATTCAGCACAAGAGCAGAATATTAAAAGCTGTTAGAGAAAAGAAACAGGTCACCTATAAAGGAAAACCCATCAGAATCATGACAGACTTCTCAACACAAATCATCAAGTCAAGAAGAACTTGGAGTGAAGTGTTTTAAATCCTGAAAGAAAACTTTCAACCCAGATTTATGTGTCCTGCAAAAGTATCTTTCAAAATTGATGGAAAAATAAGATACTTCCATGATAAAAACAACTGAAGGAATTCATGACCATCAACCAAACC
>RJWT010042301.1:0-12159 GCA_004365215.1 Cuniculus paca
AGAACGTAGTAATAGTAATGATAATGGACATGGTAAGGCAGGGGGAAATTAAAGAAGTAAAATTTGAAAAGTAAAGTAAGTTGAAAAAGAAGAGAGATGTGAGGTAAAGGATCCAATTAATGAGTTAAAAAATAGATAAAAGTAACAAAAAAGAACAAAGAAGAAAATAATTTTTTTTAAAAATTTAGAAAAAAATACCCCCAAATCCCAAAAAACCAACGAAAAAAAAAGAGATACGAGTCCAAAAATTTCCTCTGTGTGTTTGAATGAGTGGTTTCTTTCTAGGGTCTACAATAATGGAATCTACCAGATATTGGGATGAGAGGATCATGAGCCACTACTAAATCCTATTTTGTTTTCACACTCATTTTTGTGTGTGAATCCTGAGTCCTGCCTTGCCTTGCCTTCTGGGCGTAGTTAGTCTGGGTGTATGATGTCTGCCTAGGGCTTTATTCTCACCAGCTACTCCCAGTTAGGACCCCCTTTGAGTGCCCCAGTCACTTCTTTTTCCACCTAGCTTTAGGGCCTGTGAAGTGCTCCCTCGCTTCAGAGGTCCTTCTGTCCGTACACCCCAGTGTGTGGCAACCATTCACATGGAGGCTTATCCCTGATCATATCAGCAGATGAGGAAAGCAAACAGACCACTGAACTCTAAATTGGTTATAGGCAATGATGCAGGGTGATCAAGCCTTCCACTGGACTTAATGGCAGCACTTTCAGATCCAGCTTTCTCCAAAGGCCACACAACCAGCCTGGCTTCTTACCACAGAGGGCAAGACCCCTGTGTCCTTACGGGTGTGAGCTTAAACCTCTCAGAGGGTCTATGCCTAGCCCATGTCTTCTCTCTGACTGTCTCTCATGGCCATCTCCCACCCAGTGACTGGTAGGGTGACCTCAGAAACCCTGAAGTGTAGTTGTTCTGTTTCCCAGGGTAGCTCAGTCTTAAACAATTAACACCTTTCCAAAATGGTTTCCTGTTAATCACTCAAATATGGTGGGCATTTCAATGTATTTCTTCTCCAATTCTAGCCTGCTATGTGGAAGGAGTTATGTTCAGCATAAAACCCCACAGTGTTTTTGCAATTTACAGTAGCCATGAGCTTTTCTTTAGGCTATCACTGTTGGCTTAGTCCTTTGGCTTACCTTTGTTTGTGGAGACAAGGTTCATGTTCCAGACTGCTTCCTTCTTTTCTCTGCATCATGTTCCGTTTCTCTGTAGTTTCTAGTTTTCTTTTCAGCTTTTTCTTGATTCCTGGAGATCTACTACTTTTTTCCCTCACTAAATTGTTTTCCAGGTATTTCAGTTCCAGGTCCCAGTCAGGCTATGTTTTGCTGCTAGTCTTTACAACACCATTTTTATTCTCCATAAGGTCAGCAATTAATTTCTCTGTAGAAAGGTACTTTCTTGGCACTTCTGTCTTCTTGAACAGCTATCAAGGTATCAGGAATTGTGGATCCAATTCACCATTCCCAAGTGAAACGTTGGGAGGGACAAGCCCCTTCTGAGACCACATCATCCTGGAAAAGCCAACCTGTGGGAGATTTGAAATTTCGATTCACACGAATTTCAGTTAAGTAAATACCACACCATCCCACCTACCTTCCAACTGAGGGCTGCATGCACTTTGGGCATTCTTCTCTTAGTCAGAATCTTTATTATGACTATACCTCTGCTCATTTGTGCTTCCAAGGGATACGGGCTCAACTCATGTTGCCTGTAAGAGGTCCTGTATAAATCTGATTATAAGGAATTCATTTCCTTTTCCCCTTCTTTAACTGTGATTTATCTTTTGTTTCTGATGGACTTGGTGGAAAAGTTTCATAAACACTGTGATTTTTATTCTTCTGATCTTTTATTTGGACTATGTATAATAAATAGCCTCCTAAACTTCATTTCTTCCCATTTCTATCCACTTGCAGATGATACTGTGTCCTCCCGATCCTGCTTTAGGACTCCTTGATGGACCCTCCAGGCCTGAAAGTCAGCAAGCATGGGCACTCTAACCCCCTCTCCTCAATACTCTCTCTCAGCAAGTAGCCAGAATGACAGGATACTTGAAATAATTTTAGGATCCCACCTTTTGAGGAGGGAAGTGTTAGGCAGAAAGTCACTAGCAGGCCTGGAGACAGGTGGCTGGGGACTGCTTTAAAACCAAAGATGAGATTTTTTTTTTCCTTCAGCATCTTAATCATTAACTATAGATAAGATCCACACAAACATACTGTTTCAAACTTTAGCTCAAGAGAATCTAACATTCTCTGAGCATGCTGATAAGGTCTAGGACATATACAAAGTCAGACCATGGGTTAGGGGTTGGAAAAACTTCAAGGCCTTAAAACAAACCAAATGGAAGCATTTACCTAAGAACTAAACAGGTATCTACTTCGCTCTGAAGTAGGTAAATACAACCCATTTTATTTGTAAAAGAACATTGATCTCGGAGGAAGAGAAAAATATTTCTTGAAAGACCCACAGTTAGTCATATAAATTTAACATTCAGTGCAACTGCCATTTTGGTGCCTATACTATCATGCTTGAAGCTAAATTCTCTTTGGTTCTCTGGAAATCTGTTTTGCAATAAACTCTGCCTATGCTCTTTTGTCAAATACACAAAGAATCAAGATGTGTTACCAGTTCCTTACAGTGTCTGGACCTCATTGTGGTAGGATGTGGCTTCCCACTAATAATATTGTAGGAAAATACACATGCTCTTAAAATTTGGGGACCTTTTGGAGGATGCGGTGCCCAGTTGAGAACCCTGTGGGTTATGGCGGAAGGGTGTCTGGAGGCCACAGATCTCAATGTCCATGATCCTAAGACGTTGCCAAAGCATTTGTCTTCAAGAAGAGAACAAATCAGACATGAAAGGAATGACAGAACATAAGGATTTAAAGGTCAGGAGGATAATTAGGTTTTATTTTCTTAGGATTGGAATTTAGTGCTATAAGGTGCCATAGTGCTGTCCCTTTTTCTTTGTCTCTTTGAGGACTATTCATCTGACCCTTGAATTGCATGGTGGTCTCATATCTAAACTTGTAGAAGATGGGCCCTTTGTGCATCCACAGTTGCTCAAGTGAAATATTCCAAACCAAAAATGAGGACTCAGCCAGGCGTGGTGGCACACGCTTGTAATTCCAGCACTTGGGAGACTGACACAGGAAGATCGCCATGAGTTCAAGACCAAACTGGACTACATAGCAAGACCCTGACTCAAAAAAAAAAAATTAGGGACTCAGAATCTGATGCCCATGAATATGTTTCCAGGGACAACAAGACAAATATTCTACAGCAAACAAAGTATTTGACCATCCTTAGAAAGTTGCTCTAAATATCATTTTCAGAAGTTAAATGTTGAATGGATAGATTCATGGATGAAAAGATCATAAGTAAAACTTGGCAGATGAAAAGTGTAGTTAGCTCCCAGAAAAGAATGTTTCTAGAATTACAAGGTCAAAAACTATGAAGGCCAAATGCAACATAAAGAAGGAGGAAGTGAGTTTCTACAGTTGTATGATACCCCAAAGGATTTGGAACTTCAGAAAAATAAGACTGTTAATTCCTATTTCAGGGGTCTGGTCCAGCAGTCTTCCTTTTCTCTCTTTAGATTATCAAGTAGTTTAGAATTGGGGATAAACTTTCATAACTGGGCATACCTCAGAAACAAAATGAATTACCTTTAATCTTAGTCTTAACTAAGAAGTGAAAAGTTTGAAGATAATACAGAGACAGGAGAGTCCTTTAGGCTCATTTTGATATTTTCAAAGTACTAGAAATCTATTCAGACCTCATGTACTTTATTCACATATCAATTACCTCTGTAATCTGTTCATGAAAGATAACATGTAGATGTGATCAGAGGGGAGACTGAAGCAAATAGACTTAAACATCTACTTAATTTACTTATTTAATTATCCTTTTTTTCGCATTTACTGCTATACAGGGCCCATTTGTAGAACAAAGAATGATAACATCTTTTTATCCTAAAAGTTTATAATTTAAAAGTGTTCTTTATCCATTCCACTATCAAGCAGTTGTTTCTTTAGTAAACTTACGTCGGCCATAGTAATGTATTTTTATTTTTCTATGGATTAACGGTCCTCAAAATCTATTTAAACAAAAATGCAGTTAGACATTATATGATTTGTTGATCCTGTACCTAACGATATAAAGCAGAAATGAAAAGGCTGTCATTTAAAGTGAGTAGCAATGTGCTTTGTTAAGCCTTGTATAATTTCTAGACTTAATAATATAATGAATTTCAAGATTTAAAATAAATTATCAATAAAATCATTCTTTTACTTTATTTTAGGTAGTAACAGGAGTGAAGGAAATGCCACTAGCCAAAAATATTCCAGTATCATCCAGCCATCCAGTTTCTCCAAATCCACACCATGGGGAGGCAGTAGAGATCCAGAAAAGTCATCTTTCACTTCTTTTGATTCTAAAGCCTCAACTACCAGGAATACAGGTTTTGGATTATCTCAGAACCCATTTGCTTCACCCAGCTCTGAAGAGCAGAAAGATGAAAAGAAGCTTCTGTAAGGAAAATCACTACCCATTTGCTTTTTTTCCAAAAGCACCTGTAGTATTTCTTAAAAAATAAGTAATTATTAAAAACTCAGAGTAAGTTAAAACAAAAATCATCCATGAGGCTATCACTCAGAGCTAACTACTATTTTGTTATATATCATTCTAGACTTTCTTAAAAATATATCATCTTTCCAATATTAGTAACATGCCTTCTTAGTGTTATTTAGGGGTTTTTTTCTCCCCCTACTTTCTACTAATTATACTGTGTTTTTAATATCTAAGTTTAGTACTGCTTAAATTCAGTGTAATTCATGAGTTCTTTACAAATTATCAGCTAAATCAGAGCAATTTGTGAACTTGAAGATCACTGATTGTGTCACTTATTTTTCTAAAACTTTTTGGGAGGGGGGATTTTTTTGAGACAGGGTTTTGCTTTGTAGCCCAGACTGATTTTGAGCTCAGCACAATCCTCTTGCCTCAGCCTCCCAAAGTGCTATGATTACAGGCATGCGCTACCACACCGAGCTATTTTTCTAAAACTTTTACTCCATTTACCCTATTCAGACTGATTTCATTTGATTTCCTTCATTATCGTATGGTACAATAATGACATTTCTTAAAAATATTTGTGGTAAAATTTATAACTTCTGCCAAAACAGTGAGTGGCTGTCTAACACTTCCTTACCTCGTGGCTTTCAAGACAGAATTTCAGTATACTCATTAGTCTTTTGGTTCCCATAAATAAAATTAGAACCAGTGGTAAACATTTTGAACCCATATATTTTTCCACCTATATGAGGTCCCTAGAAAAGGCAAATTCATAGAGAAAGAAAGTACAAGAAAGGCCACCACGGTCTTGGAGGATAGGGATAGGGTATTATTTAAAGATAGAGATTCTGTTGCAGATGATGGAAAAGTTCTGGAAATAATGATGATCGCAGCACAATGTAAATGTTTTTACTGCCCTGGATTTGTACCTTTATAAAGGGCTAATGATAATTTTATAGTATATATACTTTACCACAATAAAACTTTTGAAAAAAGAAAAACATTTTGAGCTGTACATCGTATGTAATTGATTTTTTTAAGTTGGGTTTTTTTAAATTTAGGTGTTCTTGTTTTTGGTGGTGCTAGGGACCAAATGCCAGGGCCTTGCATATCTAAGCCCTGATTTAAAAAAACAAAGTAAGAGACAAAAATCTCCTTTTCATATTCATTGTGATCCTGAATTTAATAATACTGTTCTCCAATAGCTGTTATTTTATTTATTGTGATATTCTGGATGAAGAAAAACTTCACTGTAAAACTGAATCCATTATCTATTCATGGTCTTGATACAAAGTATTACATACGTGGATCTGTTTCCCAGAAAAATGTAAGAATTAGATAAAATGATCCCTGATATCCTATAACCCTCTTTTCAAATTTTGATTCTCTATCAGTTAAGTGGTATTTTTCGTTCTTTGCAATTAGATGATTACTGATGTTTATGATAATAACCCCAAAAAAAGTCAGTATTGTGCTTATTATACTTTGGTTCTTTAAAAAAAATGTAAGGTGTTTATGATAATTATTAAGTATAATGGTTAATGGTTCAATTATTAATTTCTCTGGTATTGTTACCACAAAATATACCTTGTATTTCTATAAGCTCCTATTTTAAAGAAGATTCTTCAGAAAATGTAATTGAAAAAAATCTAAAATTGTATATTTTCTAAAATTTAAAATTTTAGTCAATGAAAATTATAAGCAATTTTTAACTAGCAGGTTAAAAAACTTCTGATTTGTTTTTTGTTTTGGTTTTTTTCAGGGAAGGAATCATAAAAGATATGGAGATTTGGGAATCATCAGGGCAGTGGAGGTTTTCTGTTTATTCACCAGTGAAAAATAAGCCTACTATTTCAGGTAACTGGAAGATTGTTTCTGGAAGATGTTTTGTTTTGTTTTGTTCTGGTTTTGCTTTGCTTTGCTTTTTGTTTTTGTGTTGCTGAAGGCTAAACCCAAGGTATCACACATGCTAAGCAAATATTCCACCACTGAACTATATCCACAGCCCAGAAATTGAGTTTTTAAAATATATTCAACAACTATTACTTTCTAAAAACAATACCATGCTAACTAAAGAAATAAACTACAAACTTAGATGCAGTTAGGATTTTTGTACATTAATTAAAGCATCTAAGTATTCTAGCAGAATTTTATAATTCAGAGAGTACAGTTCCTTTAAGATATACATGTAGTTTGCAGCAAGTGTGGTGGTACATGCCTATGACCCTAGCATTGAAGGAGACTGAGGCAGGAAGATAGCAAGTTCAAGTCTCACCTGGGCAGCTTAGCAAGACCCTTTCTCAAAATAAAAAATACAGATGCTAGGGATGAATAGCTCGTTGGTAGCACATCTCTAGGTTTGATCCCTAGTACACCCCCCTCCCCAACATGTATCTATTCCTCATGAAAAATTAACAAAATCAGGACCTACCACAATTCCATAACCTAGGAAGAGGCTCTGCTTTCTTGGTCCCCTATATATGAAACCTCAAAACTTTCTAAATGCCTGCAGTGAATGGAAGAGTCACATCCTGCCTACTATTAAGGCCTTGGCTACCTGGTTCTAGTCATTCTTTCTTCCCTTTCTTTCCTTCTAAGAATAGTTATTTTCCTTAAAACATGTTGAGACCTATCCTAGAGATAATGTTTGAAGACAAGGAGCCTTACCTGGGCTACATGGATGGCATTTCTTTAGAATACTTCTTTCTTTCCCATTTTTCCCTTACCATGGTCCCTCAGCTCTGGGGCTGAAAGCTCAATCACCAGGCTTTTCCAAGCCCTTTGTAGGTGCTCCTTGGCCTTTGTCTTGTCAAGGAAGCAAATGACCTAGAACACCAGAAGCAGGGAGAAAAGAAATAATGCCAATGGTAATGATATTTCAAGAAAGTAATAAAGTACTGTCTTAATTACTTTTTCTCATTGCTGAGACAAAATACCCAGCACCCAGAGTTAAAGGAGGAAAGGTTTATTTGGTTCACAGTTTGTAGAGGTTTCACTTCACAGTTGACTGGCTCCAAGGCAAGGTGGCATTGCAAAAGGGCATTAGAGGAGAATGAGTTCATGGCAGGCAGAAGGCAGCAAAACAGCAAAGTAGCAAGCAGCAGGTGAAGATTGCAACCCTCTTCCTGTCCCTTATATTCTCTATCCAGACTACACACTCCAAGAGCAGGTAGCACTTACACCAAGAGTGGACTTTCCCATTATCCATACCCAGAACTATGCAAAACCAGTTGTGGACTAAGTGATCACACACTCTTCATCCCAGCATTCCACACTTACAGCATCACACACTCTAGATCCAGCCACCTCTAAAAAGTGCCACCTATGGGACCGGGAGGAGCCGATCAAGGATCCAACTAGCCAGCCTTCCTGGTAAGCCATGCAGATCATGCAGGACCCAGGAAGACAAGGAAAAGCCAGAAACTCCCGAGAGTCAGCCATGCTGGGACCGGAAGGAGCCGATCAAGGATCCAACTAGCCAGCCTTCCTGGTAAGCTGTGCAGATCATGCAGGACCCAGGAAGACAAGGAAAAGCCAGAAACTCCCGAGAATCAGCCATGCTGGTACTGGGAAGAGCTGATCAAGGATCCAACTAGCCAGCCTTTCTGATAAGCTGCGCAGACTGTGTGGGACCCAGGAAGAGAAAAAAGTCAGTGTCTCCTGTAAGCCCACCGGCATGCAGACTGAAAATCACCAAACCCTCTCACCCCATAAGCCACCAGCTGGTTTGGAGATCAGCCTGAGCTGATAGCAATTGAGGTACAAAAAGCACCTGAAGGATTGTATTGTTAGGTTGAATTTACAGGCATGGGGTTGACAGTCTGAGCATGTATAGGAAGGATAACGGTATGCAATGTGGTAAATATGGAGGGGTTTTTTTTCTGTCTTGTTTTTAAAGTCGAATAAGGTTCTCACTGTTTTGTTTTATTCTTATTAATTTTTTTTCTTTGCTCAATATTCTATTTTGATTGGTTTTATTCTGCTTTGTTTTGGTCTGATTTTGCTATAACTGATGGAATGGAAAACTACTGTGATGTTAACAAGATATACTATAGTAGCCATTGTTGTTTTCCCATTACCCTGCTTTGATATTCTGTACCAATTTCACTGCTGTGTTTTGACTGGATTTATTTTGTTTTGTTTTGTTGGGTTTTACTATTTTTAAAATTTAAAAAAAAAAGTGCCACCTATGACCACATGATGTTTTGCAGGTGGGGATCTAGACAAAGCTGAAAAAGTATTGACTTTAATTAGTTTAAATAGTAATTCTTAATTAGTGGTTAAGTCTTATTCAGTTCAGAATTGAACCTAATGCCTAATGTTCTAAAGCAGTGGTTCTCAAAGTGTCGAATGTTGATTTGATCCATGCGTAGGGTTGCCATATAGAAAACGTAAGACATTGAGTTACATTTAAATTTCAGGTAAAGAATACTTTTAATACATGTGTATCCCATGTAACATTTGGGACATACTTATACTAAGAAAATATTTGTGCCTGAAATTCAGATTGAACTTGGCTTGCTGTAGTTTTATTTGCTAAATCTGTCAACCTTATCCCTAAGACACCTTAGTGGCTGCATAAGTTTAAGAATATTTCATAATACTAACACATTAATTGCCATTTTCACATATGTAGTGTTGATGCAAAAGCATTGATAAATATTGATATTCATATCTTAGCATGAATTAAAGCAGAGGCAATAAAGTACTAGTAGAAGATAGATTAATTGTAATAAAGAAAAATTTTAAGTGCCACTTTAGCAAGAATGTCCTTGATGAAGAGGTGAAAGCCAGACACAGTGGCATACACCTATGATCCCAGCACTTAGGGAGGGAAATTGAGGCAGGAGGATCACAACTTTGAGTAATACCTGGAAACTCAGTGAGACCCTGTCTCAAAATAAAAAGTAAGAGTGGAGGTGTAGCTCAGTGGTAGAGCACCCCTAGGTTCAATCCCTGTACCATAACATTTTTTAAAAAATAAAACATGCTGCAGATATAGCTCAGGGGCATAAGCGCCTGCCTGGCAAGCACAAGGTCTTGAATTTGATTCCTGGTACCAAAAATAAATAAATAAAAAGTAAAAAGTATTTTTATAATGACCCTGGCATATACACTTTAAATATTCTGTGTAATAAAATGGTCAGCATATGTAAAGGGCTTCTGCTCCATACCCAAGTGTGATGTTTGTCTTGAGAGAAAACCCTTGTATGGTCATTTTAGTTGTAAACTGACCAAACCACTTTTTTCAGTTTTTATTGCAAAGCGTGATAGCTCTGGTTATTCATACTTAGGTATTTGATGGATATGTTGATGAATAAATGAAGTGAGCCTCTAGTTTCAAAGAAAACAACCAACAATGTTCATTACCAATGATAAAATTCATGCTTTTGAACAAAAATTAAAATTATGGAAAATTCTATCACTGAGTGTGATGGCTTCTCAGTACTCTAAAATTTCTTCTAATGAGATGGATGACAACATTAACAAATGTGAATTTTTTATATTATATAGTGACATTTGCCAACATTTTGAAGTTCTTCATTCTCATTGAGCCAGTATTTTCCAAATGATCAATGTTTGGTGCTACAAAATTACACATGGCTGAAAATCCATTTTAAGTACAAAAAAAAATAGTTCCAGTGGATTTTAATATAAAAGCACAAAAAATTCATCAGCATTTTTTGTTTTTGTTTTTGTTTTTGTATTGGAAATTGAACCTAGAGAGTGCTGAGCTATATCCCCAACCCTATTTATAAGTTGAGGAGGCTGGCCTTGAACTTGCTATCCTTCTGCCTCAGCCTCCAAATAACTGAGATGACAGGCTTGCACCACCACATCCAGATGCTCATTAGGTTTTGAATCTACTTTATAGTTAACCTTCAAGAAACTATAGTTTTGGTGTGACATCAAAGAATAATATCCACAATTACCTGAAAAGGTCATTTGCATCTTCTTTTTCCAATGACTTGCCTGTGTAAATACAGATTTTTTAATTTTTTTTTATATACTTCAACGTGTTGAAACCATATTCAACATATTGCAACAGAACGAATGAGGAAATATCTATAAGAACCTAGCGGTCTTTCATTACACCAAACATTAAGTATTTACAGACATAAAACAACGTTATCCATCTCATAAATGTTTTGCGTTTTGTTTCATTTTGGATAATAAATGTATGTAGCTATTCGGTTGGGATTTTGGGGGGTTTGTTGCTGTGCTGTGCTATGTTTTGTTTTGTTTCGCTGTGCTGGATCAAACCTGAAGCCTTGTACATGCTAGGCAGGTGATCTGCTGCTGAGCTATATCCCCAGCCTCTGATTTCTTATTTTAAATTGATTAATGCTTTCTAAATTTCTCAGTTTTCATTTTCAAATGTGGTAATTATCAATATGTATAACTCATGTAAACAACAGCTTTTGGGAGTCCTTTATTAAAATGTCAATGGGTTCTGAGACCAAAATGTTTGAGTACCCTTCTCCTTAAGCATCCATTTTAAATAATGAACCAACTTTGCTTATACAGCTAGAATGATACTCCTTTTGTATCACCCCTGCAAGTTACCCTTTGACAGTTACTTAGATCATTTTCTGTGTTCTTTGGTTCAGATGAGGCACCTGGTTGAGCATGGCTAGTAGGAATAGAGAGTAACTAGAGGAACAGTGTTCTTTGGATAGAGTAGTCATTCATCCTAGGAGGCAATACATGCACATTTTTAATGCTTATGAAGCTAATTGACAATTTTCCCCTCAGAAAAGTTGCATCATTCTAATTCCCTCACCAGCAATTTAGGAAAATATAAATTTTATTTATTGAATAACAAATATTTTTTATCTTTAATTTTTGCCGTTTCAGTAAGTAAAGCATCATATCTCTAGTTTAAGTTGTTTTAAGATTTAGTTTCATTTATTCACTGGCTATTTGAATTATTTGTGAATTGCTTGCTCTTTATCTTTGCCCATATTAACTTATTTTTGATATTGATTTGTATTGCTTATACATTAAGAATATTAACTGCTCTATCATACATGTTACAATTATGGTTTCTGTAGTTTATTATTTGTTTATTATAGACTCTGATAGAATGTTTTTAAGACTGAAATTTGAATATGTATGTAACAAGGTCTTTCTTTTTTGGTATTTCTTTTTTTTTTTTTTTTTTTTTGCGACACTGGGGATTGAATTCATGACCTAGCGCTTGCTAGGCAGGCACTTAAGCCACTGAGCTAAATCCCCAGCCCTTTTTTTGGTATTTCTTCCACCTCACTTATCTTTGGAAAATTCTTATACATTCAGAGATCATAAGGGTATATTTCATTGTAATTTTCTACTTTAATAGATATTAAATAGTGTGAGCTTTGAATTTTTCTCATAATTGTCTGATAATCAGTACTAACATATTTTCTTGTGTAGCACCTCTAGGTTTCCTATTAAAATTACTGGTATTTATTTTTAAAATTCCAATTGATTCCTCTCTTCAGGTTTTACAGATATTTCACCAGAAGAGTTGAGACTTGAATACCATAACTTCTTAACCAGCAATAACTTTCAGAGTTATGTAAGTTTGTTTCCTATTA
>RJWT010042302.1:0-12159 GCA_004365215.1 Cuniculus paca
AACTTTTCAGCAAATGGACTTACTAGATGTCTATAGAGTGCTCCACCACAACATTAGAATACACATTCTTCTCAGCTCTATATGAGACATTTTCCAAAATAGACCATATACTAGCTCATAGAACATGCTTAAGTAAATGCAAAGGAATTAAAATATTCCCATGCATACTATCAGACCACAGTGTAATGAAACTGGAAATCCATGCGAAAGGTAACCACAAGAGCTTCATGATTACATGGAAATTAAATAGCACCCTCCTGAACAACCAAATGGTGACAGATGAGATTAAAGAAGAACTTAGACAGTTTTTACAGTTTAATGATGACAACAATACAACATACTGGAACTTGTGGGACATAATGAAAGCAGCCTTAAGAGGGAAATTTATAGTGGTAAGTACCTGTATCAGGAAAACAGAGCAAGTGCATATAAACAACTTAATGTTCAACCTCAAACTTCCAGCAAAAAAACAGCAGGCTAAACCAAAAGCTTGTACAAGGGAGAAAATTATAAAGAGCAGAGCAGAAATTAACATGCTGGAGACTAAAAACCAATACAAACAATCAATGAATCAAAGAATTGGTTCTTTGAAAGATTAAATAAAATTGAAAAACCCTTCGCCAACCTATTCCAAAAAGGAAAGAAAACACTCAAATCCATGCAATTAGGAAAGAAAAGGCTGAAATCACAACACACTCTGCACAAATCCAGAAAGTCATCTATACCTACTTTAAAAACTTGTATTCTAATAAGATGGAAAATGCAAAAGAAATAGACAGATTCCTAGAAACATATGAATTACCAAAGCTGAATCAACAAGGTACAAATATCCTAAATAACTCAATATCAATAAATGAAATCAAAGATGTAATAAAAAACCTATCAACAAAGAAAAACCCAGCCATGATGGATTCACTGCTGAATTCTACAAAAAACTTAGTAAACACCTCATACCACTACTTCTCAAACTCTTTAATCAAATTGAAAGGGAAGCAATACTTACAACTTTATTGCTAGAAACAAGCATTACTCTGATTCCAAAATCAGAGAAAGACTCAACTAAGAAACAGAATAACAAGCCAATCTCCCTAGTGAACATTGACCCAAAGGTCCTCAATAGGATACTGCCAAACAGACTGCAGCAAATCATCACGAACATTGTACACCATGATCAAGTGTGATTCATCACTGGGATGCAGGGATGGTTCAACTTAGGTAACTCCATAAATGTAATACACCATATTAACAGTCAAGGACAAAAATCATATAATCATCTCAATAAATGTGGAAAAAGCCTTTGACAAAGCCCAGCACCCATTCATGATTAAAAACTATACAGAAAGTTGGAATAACTGGTCTTTAACTTAATCCAATAAAAGCCATCTATGACAAACCAACAGCCAACATCATACTAAATGGACAAAACCTGAATGCTTTCACTCCAAAGTCAGGAACAAGACAAGGATGTCCACTGTCTCCACTCTTATTCAACATTGTACTGGAAACTTTAGCTGGAGCAATTGGGCAACAGAAACAAATAAAAGGAATAAGGTAGGAAAGGAAGAAGTTATACTATCGTTATTTGCATATGACATGATACTCCACCTAAAAGATCCAAAAATCTCCACCAAAAGACTTCTTGATTTAATGAGCTAATTCAGTAATACAGCTGGTTACAATGTCAATGATCAAAAATCAATAGCTTTCCTATAGAAGAATAGCAAGCTCATTGAGAAAGAAATCAAGGAAACAGTAGCTTTTACAATAGCATCCAAACAAATGAAATACCTAGCAATCAACCTAATGACAGATGTAAAAGACCTCTATATTACAATCTACAGTACTCTGAAAAAGGAGATTGAAGAGGATATTAGAAAATAGAAAAATATCCTGTGCCCTTGGGTAGGAAGAACCAATATAGTGAAAATGACCATACTTCCAAAACGATTATACAGATTCAATGCAATTCAAATCAAAATTCCAAAAACATACCTCACAGAATTCGAGAAAACAAACCTAAAATTCATCTGGAACCAGAAAAGACCTAGTATAACAAAGGCAGTCCTGGGCAACAAAGACAAGACAAGGGGCACCACAGTTCCTGACTTGAAAATATACAATAAAACTACTGTGATAAAAACTGTGGCAAAAAAAGAAAAGAAAAGAAAGAAAGAAAGAAAGAAAGAAAGAAAGAAAGAAAGAAAGAAGAAAGAAAGAAAGAAAGAAAGAGAAACTGTGCTACTGAAAAAAAATCTGAAGATCATGGAACAGATTAGAAGATGCAGAAACAACTGCAGACACACTAAGCACCCTAATCTTTGACAAAGGCACCAAACACATTCAATGGAAGAAAGATAGCCTCTTTAATAAATGGTGCTGGAAAAACTGGCTCTACACATTCCAAAGATTAAAGCTGGACTCACATCTTTCACCATGTACTAAGCTAAAATCAGAATAGATCAAAGATCTTAATACTAACACAGAAACAATAAATCTGCTGGAAGATTGAGTAAGTAAAACTCTTGAAGACATTTGTGTAGAGAAAGAGTTTATGAACAAAAACCCACATTGCACAGGAACTGTCACAAAGAATCAACAACTGAGATCTCACCCTATTGAAAACCTTTGGCACAGCAAGAGAAACCACCAACAGAGTGAAAACACAACCCACAGTGTGGGAGAAAATGTTTGCCAGCTGTTCCTCTGACAAAAGATTACAATCAAGAACACATAAACAACTCAAGAAATCAGTTCTCCCAAATCAAAGGCCCAATCCAAAATGGGCATCTGAGATGCATACACACATCTCATATGAAGAAATACAAACAGCAAATAAACACATGAAAAAATGTTCAATATCACTGGTCATTTGAGAGATGCAAATTAAAACAACACTGACATTCCACCTTACCCCAGAAAGAATGGCTATTATCCAAAAATCAAGCAACAACAAATGCTGGAGGGGCTGTGGGGAAAAAGGAACCCTTCTCCACTATTGGTGAGAATATACACTGGTGCAACCAATGTGGAAATCAGTGTGGAGGTTCCTCCGAAAACTAGGATTAGAGACTACACTGGGCCTGGCATGAGTTGAAGGAATGCACAGTGAATTTCACCTAGCTGCGGAGCTGGCGACCTTGTAAGCAGACCAGTAGGACCTGCGCCCATTCCATCATCAGCCCAGGACATTTGCAGCATCCCTAGGATCCTGACTGGGCTCCACCCATTCACCCCAGAGCAGCTTAGCAGCTGCTGCTCTAGGCCCAGCATGAGTTGAAGGCATGCACAGAGAATTTTACCTAGTCAGCAGATGGCTAGGGACCTGTGCCCATTTCACCATCAGCCTGGGACATTTGGAGCTTCCCTAGGGTCCCTCTTTGGCTCCACCCAGACACCACCCAACAACAGAACAGCCACAGCGGTTTTCTTGGCTGGAGCTGAAGGTGTGCATTGTGAGTTTCAACTAGCCTTGGAGCCTCAACCATGCACGTTGGATTCAACTGCCACAGTGGAATACAGGAAAATAACAAAACGAAAGACCAAAATGCAATCTTGCACCTCCAGTCCTTTCCAAACAAGTCAAACAGAGACAGACATAGAAGAAAGTATAAGCCACATACCTGAAACTTCTGGAATGATACCACCAGAACTAAAGAAACAACTCCATGAGGCTTTAAAGCAACTGAGATTAGAAATTATTTCCCAGGTAAAACAAGAAACGATAAATGTAATGAAATAAACGTTAGGCACATCTAAAGAAGATATAGTTGGAAAAATAGAGGAACACTGCAAAAGGATGGAAACCTTGAATGAAGAATACAAGAAAGAATTAGAACACATGGAACAGATTCAAAGAGATATCCAGCAAATCAAGAATGCCATTGAAAGCTGGCAAAGCCGCCTCAATGAATCTGAAAATAGAATTTCAGACCTCGAAGACATGACTGCTGCTAGTGAGGAAGAAAGGAAACATCTTTGAAAAATAACAAGGAATCAGGAAATAGCAATTCAGCAGTTGCAAGATGATGCAAAGAAAAACAATATAAGACTGATAGGTGTAAATGAAGAAGGAGAAAACACAAATGATATAAAAACATTATTTAAAGAAGTAATAGCTGGTCATTTCCCAAACATGGTAAAGGAAACTGACATACAGATAACTGAAGCATATAAAACTCCAACAAGCCATAACCACAATAAATCAACACCCAGACATATAATTATCAACATTCCAGAAATTCAACATAACAACAAAATATTAAAAACTGTTAGAGAAAAGAAACAAATCACCTATAAAGGAAAGCCCATCAGAACCACAGCAGACCTCTCAACACAAACAATGAAGTCAAGAAAAGCATGGAGTGAAGTATTTCAAGTCCTAAAGGAAAACAACCTCCAACCCAGACTGATGTACCCTCCAAAACTATCCTTCAAAACCGATGGAGAAATAAGATACTTCCATGACAAAGAGCAGCTGAAGAACTTCATGACCACCAAACCAACCCTGCAAAGAATACTGAGATAGTCTAGATCGACATGAAAATAACTATGACACCAAGAAGATCAACAGAAGAAGAACACCAAGCAGGGCAAACAATTAAGTAGAGGGAAAAGGTAAAGAAACCACTGTAGAAATATAACATGACTAAAACAAGCCAGTATATATCAGTTATAACCATTAATGTAAATGGCCTCAATTCACCAATCAAAAGGAACAGACTGGCAGAATGGATCAAGAAACAACACCCAGCCATATGCTGTCAAAAGAAACCCATCTAACCCAAAAGGAAATTCATAGACTGAAAGTCAAAGGATGGAAAACAATACTCCATTCAACAGGAACACAAAAAAAAGCAGCCAAGAAAAACAATGTCCTCTGTTCTCAGAGGATGTGAACTTCAAACAGATAATGTCCAAAAGAGATAAAGAAGGTCACTACATACAGGTTAGGGGAAAACTCCAAGAGGAACAAAGGACAATATTAAATAAATATGCACAAAATATGGGAGCACACAACTATATAAAACAAACATTAATAGAAATGCAAAATCAAATAAGCAATAATGCAATTATAACAGGAGAACTTAACACACCCTTGACACAAAAAGGCAGATCAACGAGACAGGAAATCATCAAAGAAATAACTAAATCAAACCTGTGAACACATGGACCTGGTAGACATCTAGACTTTTCCACCCAACAATATCAGAGTATACATTCTTCTCAGCTTCACATGGTACATTCTCTAGAATAGAGCATATACGAGCCCATAGAACATGCTTAAGTAAATGTAAAGGAATTGAAATTATCCCATGCATACTATCTGATCACAGTGCCATCAAACTGGAAATTAATGACAAAAGAAACTGCAAAAACTCTGTAAACACATGGAAACTAAATAATAAACTCCTGAACAATCAGTGGGTCACAGAAGAAATTAAAGAAGAAATTAAACAATATCTACAAGCAAATGAAAATGCAAATACAACTTGCCGGAGTCTGTGGGATGCAATGAAAGCAGTCCTCAGAGGGAAATTTATTGTGGTGAATTCCCACATCCAGAAAATGGAACTAATGCAAATAAACAATGTTATGTCACACCTCAAACATCTAGAAAAAGAACAAGCACAATGCAAAGCCAAAAGAAGGGAAAAAATTATAAACATCAGAGCAGAAATTAATGCAACTGAGACTAAGGAAACAATACAAAGAATCAATGAATCAAAGAGCTAGTTCTTTGACAGAATAAATAAAATTGATAAGCCCTTAGCAAACCTTATTTAAAAAAGGAAAGAAAAAACCCAAATCCATGCAAGAAGGAATGAAAAGGGTGAAATCACTACAGACCCTGTGGAAATACAGAAGATCATCAATACCTACTTCAAAAATGTTTACTCTCCTATGTTTGATAACACTGAAGAAATAGACAGATTTCTGGAAACATATCAATTACCAAAACTGGATCAAGAACATGTAAATCTACTGAATAACCCAATTTCAGTGAATGAAATCAAAAATGTAATTAGAACTTTACCAACCAAGAAAAGTCCAGGTCCTGATGGGTTCATGGCTGAATTCTACAAGAAATTCAAGAAGACTTAATTCCAGCACTCTTCAAACTCTTTAATGAAAGTGAAAGGGAAGGAAGTCCCCCTAAATCATTCCTGGAAGCAAGTATTACCCTAAACCCAAAACCAGAGAAAGACCCAGCCAAAAACGACAACTACAGGCCAATATCCTTAATGAACATTAATGCAAAATCCTCAATAAAATACTGGCAAACAGAATGCAGCAAGTCATCAAGAAGATTATACACCACAACCAAGTGGAATTCATCCCAGGAATGCAAGGATGGTTCAACATATGCAAATCAATAAATGTAATACACCATATCAATAGAGCCAAACATAAGAACCACATGGTCATCTCAATAGATGCAGAAAAAGCTTTTGATAAAGGCCAACACTCACTCATGGTAAGGACCCTAGAAAAAATTGGAATAGATGGCCTTTACCTCAATCTGATAAAAGCCATCTATGACAAACCAACAGCCAGTATCACATTAAATGGTCAAAAACTGAAAGCTTTCACTCTAAAATTGGGAACATGACAAGGATGTCCATTATCACCACTCCTATTCAATATACTGTTGGAAACATTAGCCAGAGCAATTAGACAAGAGACAGAAATAAAAGGAATAAGAATAGGAAAGGAAGAAGTTAAATTATCACTATTTGCAGATGACATGATACTCTACATAGAAGACCCACAAAACTCCATAGGAAGACTTCTAGATGTCATAACCAAATTCAGTAATATAGCTGGATACAAGTCAATACTCAGAAATAAATAGCATTCCTCTACACAAACAACAAATGCACTGATAGAGAAATAAGAGAAGCCACACCCCTCACAATAGCATCCCCAAAAATGAAATACTTAGGAATCAACCTAACAAAGGAAGCAAAAGATCTATTCAATGAAAATTACAGTACTCTGAAAAAAGAAATCAAAGAGGACCTCAGAAAATGGAAAAACATTCCATGCTCATGGATAGGAAGAATAAACATTGTGAAAATGGCCATTCTTCCAAAATTATTATACAGATTTAATGCAATTCCCATCCAAATACCATTAGCATACCTTACAGATGTAGAGAAATCATTCTTAAAATTCATCTGGAACCAGAAGAGACCTAGAATAGCAAAGGCACTTCTGGTAAGCAAGGGCAGGACAAGAGGCATCACAATCCCAGACTTGAAATTCTACCACAAAGCTACTGTAATCAAATCAGCATGGTACTGGAATCAAAACAGACCTGAGGATCAATGGAATAGATTAGAAGTTACAAACCCAACTACAAGCACACTCAGTCACCTTATCTTTGACAAAGGGGCCAAACATGTTCACTGAAAGAAAGATAGCCCCTTAAATGGTGCTGGAAAAACTGGCTTTCCATATGCCGAAAACTAAAACTAGACCCAAGCCTATCACCATGCACTAAACTAAAGTCAAAATGGATCAAAGATCTAAATATTAAAACAGACACACTAAATCTGCTGGAAAACAAAGTAGGTAGAAATCTTGAAGACATAGGGGTAGGTGGAGAATTCATGAACAAAAGTCAAACTGCATGGGCAACCCTTCCCAGAATCAACAACTGGGATCTTGTCTTGTTGAAAAGTTTTTGCATGTCAAAAGAAATCTCCAACAGAGTGAAAAGAAAACCCACAAATTGGGAAAAAATCTTAGTCAACTGCCCTTGAGACAAAGGTCTTCTATCTAGAACATATAAAGAATTAAAATAATCAGGCCCTCAAAATTCAAAAACCCAATCCAAAAATGGGCGTCTGAGATGAAAACACACTTCTCAGCTGAACAAATATGAATGGCAAATAAATACATGAAAAAAGTTCAGTATCATTGTTCATTAGAGAAATGCAAATTAAAACCACTCTGAGATTTCATCTCACTCCAGAAAGAATGGCCAGGGTCAAGAAAACCACCAATAACAAATGCTGGAGAGGCTGTGGGGAAAAAGGAACCCTTCTCCACTGTTGGTGGGAGTGTAGACTGGTTCAGCAACTGTGGAAATCAGTCTGGAGGTTCCTCAAAAAGCTAGGATTGGAAGTCGCCTTTGACCCAGCTATTCCACTTCTGGGCATATTCCCAGATGAAGTGAAATCATCATACCACAGTGTTACACGTGCACCCATGTTTATAGCGGCACAATTTGTAATAGCCAAATCTTGGAAACAACCCAAATGCCCATCAACTGAGGAATGGATAAAGAAGATGTGGTACTTTTATACAATGGAGTACTATTCAGCTGTAAAGAAGGATCACATTGAGGCTTTTATAGGTAAATGGATGAGACTTGAGACCATACTCATGAGTGAAATAAATCAAACTCACATGTGTAAACACCCCATCATCTCCCTAGTGTAAGAAACTGAAAGACTCAATGAGATACAAAATTCCCGATAAATATAGGGGAAAGGTTCTGAAGACCAATGGTGCATTTCTTCTTTGATTTCATTGCTTAAAGTCTCTTTTCTACTATTGGAGTGCAATATGTGAGAAGATAGGAACAGCTCTTTTGAAGAAAACAGGGGATATTAATGTAGCCATTATTGGTTTCTTGTCATCTGATTTGAAGGCCTGTAATGCGTTCACTTTTTTGTTTTACTTGGTTTTATATTATTTTGTTTTGTTTGAGTTTATTATCTGTGAATGTATGAACAACCATTTCGAGGAAGGCAAGAGACACTAGGGTAGCCATTGTGAATCTCCTATCGTTATGTTTTGAAGTCCTGTAATGCTTGCAGTGTTCTATTCTGAAATGCTATGCTGTGTTTGACTCTATTCTGTTTTGTTATGTTTTGTTCTGTTCTCTTCAAAATAAAATTAAAAAACTAGGATTAGAGGTCCCATTCAACCCAGCTATTTCAATTCTGGTTATCTTCCCAAAAGAATTAAAAACATCATACCATAGTGATATATGTTCACCCATGTGTATAGTAGCACAGTTTATAATAGCCAGATCTTGGAAACAAGCTCGATGTCCATCAACTGAAGAATGTGTTAAAATTATGTGGTATTATTGTACAATGGAATACTGCTCATTCATAAAGAAGAATAAACTGACCACTTTTATAGGTAAATGGATATAATTTGAGAACATGCTCATCAGTGAAATAAATAAGACACATGTGTAAACATCATATTGTTTCATTAGTGTGACATGCTGAAAGAAAAAACATGTATATGTGTATGTATATGTACATAAAAATATGGTTAAGATAGTTACACTACTGATTTCTCTGAGTTCACTGAAGAGAAAGATTTGTGCTGGTATTGTTTGGACAATTGCATGCAGAAGTCTTGTGCTCTGAGTGAATGATTTGGGGATGACAGTGTGCAATATGTGTACATTCGCTGCCCCCGATTGACATGTTTTTAAATTTTGTTGTAGTTTCTTCTTCCTCTTCTTTTTCTCCTCCTCCTTCTTCCTTCTCTTCTTCTCCTTCTTCTTTTTTCTATTTATGCTTGAATAAAATGGATTTGAAAAAGCAAATAAATAAACATCAATAAAAAGAAGAAAACACGTTTATCTCCTAACTTACTAGCACATATTTGGGTATTATGGGACACAAAGAAATGTAAGGAGCATTCAAAGGATCTGTTTGCTTTGAATTTTCACTTAATGAAGCATCAGTGAATAAAACGCATCGATCGTTCCTCCTCACATTATCACTCCTGAGATGATTCCACCATCAGACAGGATGACTACAAAAGAACAGCACAGAATCAAGTCCTGCTGCAGAGCTCTGTGCTACTAAGAACCCAGATACACTCACCAGTGAATTTTGACTCAAAAGGAAAAGAATAATGTGGAAATGCAACTGAAGGAGAGAAAAGATACTATTACCCAGAGGACAAGTGAGGATGAAGATCTTCAAGATGAAGTTGAAAGGGACAAATTTCATCTGCAAAAATTACAAGCCCAGAAGCAGCAAGTACAAGAACTCCTCAGTAAACTGGATGAGCAGAACGGCCAGTTAGAGGAGCAGCTCAAAAATGTCAGAAAGAACCATACTGGGGAGGCCCAGCTGATCTCCTCTTTGAAAGCTGAAATAAGTACTCAGGAATCACAAATGTCTACTTAGGAGAAAGAACTGACCAAAACTACAGAGGAGTTGAACCACCTACAATAAGAAACAGCAGATTTCGAGCAGAGTGTGGAACAGGAAAAACTCGGCTGGAATCTTTTCAACAGCACTTGCAACAGGAAATCAGTTCATGCAAATGAGGCTGATGGAAAGGAAAGCTCAGGAAAAATCATAATAATCAACTGAATTGGTGCAGTAGCCCACACAGTGTTCTTTTAAATGCTGCTGCAGGTTCTTGTAGACTCAGCAACAGTGGCAATAAAGCATCCATGCTTAATAAGCCTGCCGAAGGGCAGAGCACCCTAGAGTCTGAGGCTAAACACAAGGAGTCTCCAGCAGTAGTCCTGGAATACCACCTTCAGATGAGAGTCATGAAAAAGAAGTGGTGGCTGTAGCTGTTAATGAAAAGCTTTCTCCTGAAGTTGACAGTGAGACATGCGAAATTGGAAGATCCGTTTAATGAGGAATCAAGTTCACTGCCAGGTTCAGTTGCAGACACAAACTCGCATTTCTTACATTTCAATCCTTTTGTTGGCAGGGATCCTTTGAAGGATGATTCTTTTGGGAAAGTTGAAGCATTTGGTGGTGGTCCTTTCAAAGGTTCAAATTCCTTTGCATCTGACTGATTCTTTAAGCAATTTTCTGTTGACCCTTTTGCTACTGCCCGTACTGACCCTTTCAGTGCACCCAGCATTGGCAATAATGCTTTGGTAGAAACAATGAAGTTCAATGACTCTGTAATTCCTGGTAGGACAGTTGTTCTTGCAGCAAGTGATTTACCACAGACTCTTCTGCTGTTTTGGAAAATGCATCATTGGGAGGTGAATTTGCTGACTTCTGCACGTTGTCAATGGCCAACAATGAAGATCCTTTGAGTTCAGTTACATTGAGTTCTGTCAGCACTGCTGTCATTCCAAAGCATGAGTTTGAGGAAACACTGGTCAACAAAGAACACGTACCCCCAGCACTGCCACCAAAGCCTGGGACTCCAACAAGATTCTGTGCTTCACCACCTGGGAAAAGAACCTTCCAGAAACTGGATTCTCCTGATCCCTTGAAGTGAATGATCGATCCCCTTAAGCCTTTGCCAGGCAGTGATAGCCCCTGCCTATCCTGATACGTTTTGTGATCCATTCACTTCTTCTACTCCTATGGCTGCCTACTAAGAGGATGACCCGAGGAATTTTGACAACTTCAGTGCTTACGTCTCTGTAGCACATATGATGACATGGGTCCAGAGGGAGAATGAGAGAGATGTGGCACAGAGGCTTAGGCAACTGAGCCAGCTAGCAGAAGAAGACGACTTGGGATTGGCTATTGTACTTAGCAAATCTGAGATATCAGAAGCAGGAAAAAGTCTCTTGTCCTTTGTCAACAATACATATTCTTCTTCATGAATATTGAAGCTTTTCACTATGTGCTTCAAAGCTACCTATGAGCATGGGAATACAAAGGGCTTCAGATTCCTGTAAATGTGACCAAAGTAGATTTTTTTAACTCGTATTTCAGAATTGTCTCTTATTTTATTCTTCCCTTGAAAAGCAGTAATCAGATGAGACAGTTTTGTCCAGGCCCCTGTCCTCTGTGCATTTGTGGTGAACTGCTGCCTGCCTCTGCTACTTCCCTGTACAGCCAGAGCCCCCAAGCTTCTGTGATTGCTTGATGGGAACCTGTGGAGTTCTTAGAGTTTGCAGTGTTCTCCTCTGCTTTAAACGTCTGAAGGAGGAGAAGGAAAGCACCTAATTCTTTATGATTGGTACAAATTGGCAAGTTGAAAGTGCACTATACAATTTCCATATACTAAAAATACAACTTAATTGGTTTTTTCAAGACAAGGAAAAACATTTTGCATAGATCTACTTCACTATAGAAAAAAGATACTTTGATGAAACCATTTTATCTTGAAAATCAAAGTTTTCCTAAATAAAAATATTAGAGTTTTAAATGCATACATACAGAAATACATACACACATATATACACACATC
>RJWT010042303.1:0-12173 GCA_004365215.1 Cuniculus paca
AAAAAAAAAAAAAACCATAACATTCTGCCTCTGGCCCCTGCAAAGATTCACCCACGACCTTTAACACATGTTAATATCATATTGCCTCGCTAATGTAAGAAACTGAAAGAATAAATAAGATCCAAAAGGTACAATAGGTACTGTGAAAGTGAAACAAACTGCTCAAAAGGAAAGAACTGGGGTGGGGAAATGGAGAAAAGCAGGAAGGAAAAGAAAAAAGAAATATATATATATACACACACACACAAGATGGCTAAGATAATTGTACTGCTAATTCTATTATTTCATGGAAAGGAATCATTAGTGCTTACACTGTTTGATCAATTTTGCATGCCTATATCTGGTAATCTGAGCAACTATTTTGAAGATAACAATATGCAATATAATAATCATTGTTAATTTCCTATCTTGCTTTGAAATTCTGTATCATTTTTATTGGTTTTTAAAATTCTCTTTAAAATAAAAAATTTTTAAAAAAATATTTTCCCAAGCATGTTAACTTGATCCTCACCACTAGGTTGATGCAATGGGCAGCTGTACTCTCCAGAAGTAGTATAACAATGATTAAGGTTCAGAGTGCTTTAGAATTAATCAACCTAGATCTAAATCCCTGCTTAGCCAAATACTATGTGAGTGACCTTAGAGAAAGTTACAATTATCTATGGCTTAGTTTCCTCATTTATGACACAGAAGTCATTATAATAATACTGACTCATAGAATTGTAGTAAGTGGATTAATCAGGTAAAGCATGTCTATTACTGGCAATGGTATTATCACTGTTATTCCCATTTTAAAGAGGAGAGATAAAATCTCAATAGATTAGACAATTTATAAACATAGATATAAACTAAAAGCAAGATTCAGGTCTCTCACTTGTCTATGTTTTCCTGTACAACACAGATTTCCTACAGACAAAATATACAGGCAACCTGCAGTTCAGCTGATGATCACATCAAAGCAGGTGAGGCTGCTGTCCAGTCTCACCATCTGGCAAACCAAAGCCTGGGAACCCAATCGCCATACTTTCTTGGGAAGATGCTGCATCCAGCTAACTGAGGCATAGCCAAAGAATGACTGGAAATTCTAAGGTGATTGAAATCCAGGCGAGTAGAAAGGAAGACTGGTGATTACAGACAATTGAAGTGAGTCCTGAATGAGGCATGGCTAATCCTTGGCAATGATGGAAGGGAAGGGAAGGGAAGGGAAGGGAAGGGACGGGACAAACTAATTTAAGTATGTTGTCTGCTCTTCACTTTATTTCCTGTCTCAGATACTACAACTCACAGGCCAGTTCCCTTCCTCTGTGCCAGCCCTTTCCAGGTTGCTGTTTTACCTGAATGCAAGACCAGACTCAATACGTTCATCCTGCAAAAATAAACTAATCTAGCCTGTTGTTGCTCTTGCAAATTTATTTTGAATCCAGACATTTACGAAGTCCAATTTGAAATATTCTGAGCTTTTGAACTAAGTTTTAATTTCCCATGTATCTATCAACCTTTCCAAAGAAACTCAACCCACCGTCTGGAGTTTTGATGCTCTTCCAGATGCAAGAGGAGAGACTGCAGGTGCACAGAACATGTAACTCCCTGTTTGTGCAGCATTTCTGGGCAAGGGGATTAGAGACCTCACATCACCTCATTTGGATTTCACAGTCTAGAAAATTCAAATCCTCATTTTTGGGAGAGGGCTTCTGGCCCCCTGTGTAAACCGAAGCCAAAAGTCACTTTCCTTATTCTCGCCTCAGGTGACCACTGTGCTGCTCTTGCTCAGGAAGTCTCCCCCTGAGCATTCACAGGTATATCTGCCTTGTTACTCCATCTGTGCTTTCAATCATCCACTCTTCAATTTCTTTGGGGAAAAATTAATGTCAAAGGGTTTAACTGGATCTACCTCCCAGTTCATGGTGTCACTATAAAAGGACTCCCATACACATTAGGAAAAAGATGGAGAGGAGAGAATCCTTCTGAGAACTTGTGAAAGGGCCTCTTGACTCCAGAATGTAGTCCTTTGGCTAAAGGTTTGTATCTACACTGAGTAATAGCAACAACTCCCTGGAAATACAATTAACTCTCCCTATCTGTGTGTTCTGCACCCCTGGATTTAACCAACCACAGGTTGAAGTTAATTGGGGGAAAAATTGTGGCTGTACTGAACGTGTACTTTCTTATCGTTATCCTCAAAACAATACAACTATTACAACTATTTGCATAGAATCTACTTTAGGCATTATATGTAAACTAGAGTGGTTTAACATATGCAGGAGGATTATAAAGGTTACATGTTGTTATGGATTAAGAACTGGTGGTCAACTTGGCACCAGCTGAATTAAATCGGCATGGTGCTGCATTTAGACAATCCACCTGAGGAAGGTTACCAGCATAAAGAGAGGCATGGAGAGGAAGAACAGGGGCATTGTGGGTTCTCCTAAGTGCTGTTGTTTGGAGCCATTGGTTCTCCTGGAGGAGCTTGTCAGGCCGGTTCCCCAATGTGACTCTGGCTATTATCATCGGAGGAGCTCGGGACCTTGGTGAGAGTGGCTGCGGTTCACTTTGGGGAGCTCTGGTCTTTGTGTTGAGCATTGCTTCCTGGCTCCGGAGGGGAAGATGGTTGCTGTTCAAACTCCAGGAGAAGTTGTCACGCTGGCTTCCTGGCATGTACTTGGCTGTTCTCATCATCAGAGGAGCGCGGGACCTAGTCGCTGAGGATGGCAGTGGTACTTTTCGGGGAGCCCTGGTTCTTATTTGAGCGTTGCTTCTTGGCTCCACTGTACAACCCTCAACCTACTAGCACAGATCCTTCATCCTGCTGGCATGGACTTTCTAGCTTCCACTACTGGCCTTTGGGCCTTCTCAGAACAGACTTTGGCGTTGTGGGCAGATTTCCTGCACTTTCTTGTGTCTAACAACTGGGTAACCATTATAAATAATATTATAAATTCTGTGTCCTGATTGTGGTCTTTCTCCCCTTGACCCCTGACTATAACACATGTATATACTACATCAGTTTATCTAAGGGATATCAACCTCCTAGGATTTTGGAATCTACAGTTCCAGGGGATCCCACAAATACTTAGGAATGACTTACTCAAGCCTTCCTAAGTGTTCAATGTTCTTTGTACTTCAAATATGGGGGCAGCCTGAGAATTCACTGCAATTTTATTATTCATATCCAAATCATCAATACTTTTAAACCCATATGTAAAAATTTTAAAAAATTAAAAGGATCCAAAATGAAGTGCACAGAAGACAGCCCTCAGGTTTGGTTCCCAAGAAAGGAGTCAAATTTCCTTGACAAGGGAATGGTATGAAGAGAATGAAGTAATAAAGAACAAAGGTGGCAAAGGCAATTTAACAAACTTACTTCTTTTCCAGGATAACAAACACAACCGTGGGCAACAAGAGCAAAGAAGGGGGCATCACAATCCCAGATTTAAAGTTATATGACAAAGCACAAAAACAGACATATGGATCAAGGAAACACAACAGAGGACATAGAAACAACCCCAGACACATTCATTCATCTGATTATCAAATGCTAGAAGAAAGATAGCCTCTCTAGCAAATGATGCTGGGAACACTGGCTATACACATGCAGAAGATTGAAGCTGAACCCATTTCTCTCACCATATAGTAAACTAAAATGAAAATGGTTCAAAGATATAAATATTAAATCAAAACAATCTTCTGGGAGATAAAATAGGTAAAAATTTTGAAGACACAAAGACTTCTGAAAAGAACCCATTTGCATAAGAAATAACATTATGAATCAACAAATGGTATCAAATCAAATTAAAATGCTTCTGTACGGCAAAGGAAATAACCAATAGACTGAAGGGATAACTAGAGAATGGGAGAGAATTTTTCTAGCTATATGTTCAACAAAAGATTAATGTCCAGAATATATGTATATAGAATTAAAAATATCAGATTCCCCCAAATAAAGGATCCAATAAAAGGAGGTCTGAAATGAATAGACACTTCTCAGAAGTACAAATGGCTAATAAACACATGAAAAGTGTTCAATATTTTGGATCATTAGAGAAATGCAAATTAAAACACTGAAATTCCATCTTACCCCAGAAAGAATGGCCATCATCAAGAAATCTAGCAATAACAAATGCTGCTAAGCCTGTGGGAAAAAAGGAACCCTTCTACCTTGGTTGTGGGAGTGTAAACTAGTACAACTATTATGGAAATTACTATGGAGATTCCTCAAAAAAACTAGAACTAGGAATTCCATTCAATCCTATTCCGCTATTAAGTATCTTCCCAAAAGAGTAAAGCTATCGTATTACAGTGACAAGTGCATACCCACATTTATAGCAACATAATTCTTAAAAGCTGAATCTTAAAAGAGGAATATGAATATATATATATATATATATATATATATATATATATATATATATATATATGTATATACATACCTGTCAGCAGATGAATGGATAAACACAATATGCTATTTATATACAATGAAATACTACTGTTCTATAAAATTAGACAAACTTACAGGAAAATGGATGCACTTGAAACCATAAAGTGATATAAATCAGATACATGAGCTTAAATATCACATGATTTCTCTTACTGAGAAACTCAAAGCATAAATAAATTAAGAGCAAAATAAAAGAGATAATAGGAAATAGGAAGAGACATCTTTTTTCAAATGAGAATGAGACCAAGAAATGAAAGTAGGGGAGAAGGGAGAAGAGTGGGGGATGCAAAAATAGTTAAGATGCTTTTGTGTATATACCAAGTGCCCGCAAATGATGTAATCATTTTGTATGACAAATATGTACTAATAAAAATTTTAAAGATTAAAGATGTTAACAATTTCTACAATGAAATTATGAAACACCGATAAAAGAAATTGAAATGAACACAAAAAGTGGAAAGACATGCTATGTTCATAGATTGAAATTGATCAAAATTGTTAAAATATCCATATTGGCCAAAGTGATCTACAGATTCAAGGCAATCCCAATCAAAAGAAGAAAATCTTCACGGAAGGATATCTTAAAGTTTATATTTAACTGTAAGAAAAAGAAAAAAATAGCCAAAGCCATCTTTACCAAAAGTCCATAGCTGGTGGCATTATAGTACCTGTCTTCAAAATATCCTTCAAAGGTGTAGTAATCAAAACAGCATGGTACTGGCATAAAAAGGGACACAATGACCAATGGGACAGAATAGTGGGCCTAGATATTAACTTACACATCTCCAACTAACTGATTTTCAGCAAAGGTGCTATGAACACATATTCGAGAAAGGGCAATCATTTCAATAAATGGTTCTTGGAAATTGGATATCCACATGCAGAACAAGAAAACTAGACTCCTGTCTCTCACTAGTTATAGAAATCAACTCAAAATGGATTAATGATTTAAATTTAAGACATGAGAGTATGAAATTACTAGAAAAAACATATAAAAAATAATTCAGGACACTGAAATGTGAAATGAATTTCTCAAGACACCAAAAACAAAAATAAGAATATATCAGTGGATTATATCAAACCAAAAAGTTCCCAAATAGTGAAGAAAACAACAGAGGGAAGAAACAATCTATACTATGTATCTTACAAACTATATATCTTACATGGAGTTAATAGCCAATTCATATAAAGAACTCTGAAAAAACTCAATAAAAAACAAACAAAACAAAAAGAGTGAAAAACCTAAATAGATATTTCTCAAGAGAAGACAAATCACAAATATGAAAAGATATTTGACAACATTAATCACTAATACGCCTCTTCAATATAGTTATGGAAACATTAACCAGAGCAATTAGACAAAAGAAAGATATAAAAGGAAGATAGGAAAGGAAGAAGTTAAATTACTATTATTTGCAGGGACATGATAGTCTACATAGAAGATCCCAAAAACTTCACTGAAAGACTTCCAAATTTATTAACCAGATTCAGAAGCATAACTGAATACAAAGATTGTGTCCTGTGTGGTATACTGACATATGATAACATAGCATAACTCAATAGCATTCCTGTACACAAACAGCAAACTCACTGAGAGACAATTAGGGAAACCACACCCTTCACCATAGCTTCCAAAAAAATTAAACACTTAGGAATCAATCTAACAAAGAAAATAAAAGATCTCTCCGTTAAAAACTACAGTACTCTGGAAAAGGAGATCAAAGATGGTATCAGAAAATGGAAAGATATCTCTTGCTCTTAGGTAGGAGTAAGCAACATAGTGAAAATAGTCATAAGTCCGAAACACTCATAAAATTCATTTAAAACCAAAAGAGATTTAGAGTAGCAAAAGCAATTCTGGGCAAGAAAGGCAAGATACAGGGCACCACAGTCCCTGACTTGAAATTGTACCAAGTGAGGATTTTTCTGGCATGGTAAAATGAAGGGGTGCTGGACTAGAATGGTGCAGAGTAGGGGCCAGACCCAGGACAAGCTCTTAACCTCCCATCTCACCTTGCAGAAGGCCTTTTACCTGTCTCTTTCCAATTTCCTCATTTCTAAAACAAGAGCAAAAAGCCATGTGAATTACCAGATTCTTTCCAGCATCCTGTTTATTGCAGCAAACTTCAGCCACTGCTCCCTTCGGGAAAGCTACCAAGGTGCTTGCCATGTGCAGACAAGAAAACAGTCTAGTCAGCTTCCTGAGATTTTCAGCAACTTCTCTGAGGGTCACTTTATAGGTTAGGCTGCAATTTACAAACATGACCATTATTTACCTTTGAGTCATTAGGTAATTTCAACATTATTACATTTCCAAAAATCAACACTTCTTGTTTTCTCCCGTATTCATACCTTCTGTACCAACAGTTACAGATGGATCAATGGGGGAAGAAGGAGTGAACAGAAATAAAGTCATTTAAGATCTTTGCAAGGCCACAGTCCCTATGTCATATTTCCTAAGAATTGTGTCACATATCATCTGGCAATGCTAATGGTTCTTCAAATGTCCCATGTGTCCTGATTGTGTCCTATGTGGTATATTGACATATGGTAACAACAGATAAAGCTTTACTTCTTCAGATTATACCAAAGTTTTTACTTGTGAATTTTTCATGTCATATTCCATTAAGATCTATTGATTCCTAAGAAAAAATTTATATCCATTTCTCTTTTCAGCAATAAAACTCTCCATCTAATAACTCCATTTTGCCCAAAATTCACAATCTAAATGCAGTCGCTTCGAACACAGCTTGTGGATTTTTTTCTAGCTATCCCACTTGCAACAAGTGTAATGCTGTGTCCTGGGACCAAGCCTTGAATAAGATGCTGGCTGCCTTTAAATGCTTCCAAGGGCTTCACTTAGCTGAGGTGGACAGCATAGACTTATGCTTGGGGCCAAGGTAAAAAACAGAGGAACCCGTTACTGATGAGCTGAAGTATCCTAACACTGTCAGATTCCACGATCTAAAAAGCGGAATGCCAAAGGACCCTGTTTTTTCTTCCTTCATTCTTTTATTGAAATATTCATCAAGCCTGAGAAATGCAAAGTGGAGCAACATAGGTAATACTAAACAGCTGCTTGCAATAAATCCAGAGGAATTTTGACTGAGAAAAGGGAAGAAATGTCCCTGGAATCAAAGAACCAGAAAAAGATGACACAGAAAATTTGCACACCACACCACTGTAAATCCTGACTTCAAAGTCACTTAAAGGATGTCTGTGATTGTAACATAAGAAGTTACCCTGCTTCCATGTAAAATGACTTTTTGAAAGAGATGAGGACATTCCTTGTCACTTTTACTCTCACTGGTGACTTTCCCAAGGCATCTATTTGTGTAATCCATATCTTTAGGAACGTGATAGTGAGCAGGCAGAGCATGACATCTTGAAGAAGATCTTAGTACTAAGAAGACACCGAAAGTGAAAGAGCTTTGGATCAGTACTCCCTGGGAGGGTGCTGATACTGACAAGGAGAAAAACCACAAAGTAAGTTCTCACAGGAATACACTAATAGGAACAGAAAACAAGAAGCAGTAGGAAAGAAGATTCCATCTCCGTGTAGTAAAATCACACCAAGAAAATGATCAGAAGCTTGGCTTGGGGCTGTTACCTACTCTGTCCTGCAGAAATAGGAGCACCATTAATTCACAGCCCAAGAGACTGGAGAGGTAAGGTGTAACTAACTAGGTTGTCTATAAACAAATATTGCCTCTACCCCTCAGCCCTTTGCTTCTGTAGAGAGGAGCAGAGTGGATTATGTAGAGATCCTACACCAAGAAAAGAAAACAGAGCAGTCAATAAAGAGAATGAAGTAGAAATTTTCAAAAGAATTACATTATGGAAAAACTTATAAAACAGAAGCTGGATAGGATTAGAAATGACTGTAAAATTTAAATGTAACATTAGAATTGACAGTGAATGTAATTAAACATTTTACATTGCTGACAGTACAACAGGATAAGAAAGAGGACCAACTTCAAAACTCTCAGAATGTAGAGAGTTAGTTATAAATGGAAAAACAATAGTCAGTCTAGACCTTTATGTTATTTTTGAAAATGTATAGCTGCAAAGCACAGCTTATATTCCATTTTTTAACAATCTTACTTTGATCTCTTTCCTATATTGTAAGTTTGTAGCTCCTTAGATACATCTCTTTTTCTCCCAGTGCTAATGAAATTCCAGCCTCTAGTGTTAAAAACCATAGGTTCTGACCCAGTGCAATAGCACATGCCTATAATCCCAGCACTTGGCAGGATTGTCACGAGTTTGAGGACAGCCTGGGCTACACAGTGAGGTCAACACTTCTCTGAAATACATGGCAAAGACCCTGTCTCAAAAAACAGACAAACAAACAAAAAAGCCCCACAGGTTCTACAACTATTGAACAAAATATCTGCATGTTAAGAGAAAATAATTTAAGAGACTAGAACAAAACAAAACAAAGCAAAACAAAACAGAATACAGTCAAACATAATATAGCATTTCAGAACAGAACACTGCAAGCAATACAGGTTTTCAAAACATAACAACGGGAGATTAACAACGGTTACCCTAGTGTCTCTTGCTTTCTTCAAAATGGTTGTTCATACATTTACAGACAATAAACTAAAAAAAAAATGAAGTAATATAAAACCAGATAAAACCAAAGAGCATTACAGCCTTCAAGTCGGACAACAAGAAAAATTCTTTTCTTTTGAAGCTACTGAAATGTTATTCCACATACGAAACACTCCTTTCAAAAAAGCCTTATGCATCATCTAGAATTCAGAAATTGTTTCTTCAATTCTCAAACTCTAAAATGTCTGTATTTTGGATTGGTTGGATTATTTGCTGATGTGATATGCTGAAGTGATAATATTAATATCTCTGGTAGATCAGACATAAAAGGTATTAAACAAAATATAAAATAAACTGGTAGAATACAGAAAAGTATAGAAAAATTTTAAAATGGAAAAAATTCTCGGCATCTTATTATGTACAATGAGTAATAGAAGACATAAAAAGAAATTTAAAAATAAGTCTGAAACCTAATTATTCTATGAGTAGGTAAGATATAATTAATGTGTGAAAATGATAGAAAAATCTTTCAGATAATCAAATATTCAAAATATTACATTAACGTACACTTCCTTATAGTCATTCGCATACAAATCACATGTAATCAAATTACATGAGAAAACACAAGGACATCATGTTAAATACCATTTTACAAATTACTACTCCACGGTTAGTAAAGAATGCATGTAATTATTAAAAGATATTGAAAGGTACCTAAAATAATTCATAAACAATATTCTACACCTGAAATTACATATTATAATAAGAAAAGGGGATTAACTCAGAATTTAGAAAAAGTACTTCAACTTTAATGATAAAAAATATTTTCAGGCGGAGGGTTTAGCTCAGTGGCACAAGCACCCACCCGGCAAGCACAAGATCGTGAGTTCAATCCTCAGTACCAAGAAAATCCCCAGTTTTAATTATTAGTATTATGATATTAAAGAAATGAGATATTGGATTTTAGTGTATTTTAAAACAAGTATTTAGATTTTATAATAGGGTTATAACTTCCAAATTACTAGAAAAAGAAAATTAAAAGAAAACAAGCAAACAACCTTTCAGAAGGGTCAAATAAAAAAGATCCAGTATTAGTCTTGACAGTAACTATAATGAATCAAACTAATATTAGAACAGAAATATTTTATTTTAAAATTAAAATTCAACTTCATCAAATTTCCAGAATCCATATATAAGGCATAAAAGTTAAAAATAACACCAAAAAGTAAAAAAGCTGAATGAATAATTATCTTAAGAATAAAATAGTACCAATAGATTCCTTTACTGTAGTAATAAAGTCATGGTAGTTATTACTACCTGAGCTATAATTAGCTGATATAAAAGATTCATGAACATGACATCTTGCTACATAGAGCAAAAATATAAATTTGAGAAGATGAAAAAACCAATCACAGAAACAGAAGTAGTCACGATTCATATTTTGAACTAAGGTCTTGTATGTTATATGCATAAATCTTGTAATTCAGTTGTAAAAAAGTAAAATACCCAATAAAAATGGGCAAAAGAGATGGGTAGGCATTTCTCAATTTACACACAAAAAGACACTCAACATTATTTATCATTAAGAAAACTGAAACTGAAGCATTTCTATATACACGGAGAACAACGAACTATAAATACTGAGACTATCGACTGTTGATGAGGCCACAGAGCAAGTGGGAAGGTAAAATATAACCACTTGGAAAACTGCCTGTGTCCCAAGAAAATAAACATGTGCTGAAAATACAACCCAATCATTCCACTCCTAGACATTTACCCAAGAGATATAAAAGCAGATGTCCATACAAAGACATCAACATGAATGTACACAATAGCTTTATGTAAACTGTCTTTAAAAATATCATTTAATTTATAGATGTATTAAATCAGTTATATACCCCAGCAATGTAATACTCCTCACTAGTAAAAAAAGAGGGAAAAAATAACACTGATAAAAACAAAATTGTGAATGAATCCCAAAAATCAATGTGCTCCATGAGAAAAGCCAAAAACATGAGAAAGGCAAAAAATAGCGGTGCATTCTATATGATTTCATTCCTATGAAATTCTTAAAACAAAAATTAATCCACACTGACAGAAAACAGGTTACATGACTGCTTAGGGGAGAGAGGCAGAGCAAGAGGTAGACTGTAAAGGGGCCCAGAGAACTTTTGCCGGTGTGGAAAATGTTCAGCGTCCTGAGTGCAGCTGTGTTTCCACAGGTTTCGACACCACTGATCATCTTAGAGGTGTACAGGTCAGCGAACCGGACACTTAACATGGATCACTGTACTGTGTGTGTCAAACCTCAATAAAAGTAATTCAAAAGTGGGAAAAACAGAAGAACATTGTTACGGGAATTAAAAGCTTACATTCCTACAGTGGGCAAACGTATGCTATAAATGAACAAAGAAGATGAATTTGACTCTTTCTTAAACACAGTGACTTCCCAGCCTATCGTTAGTCTTAATTTTAATTGACAAAATAATTGTCGCACCCAGCGGCTGGTGTCTGAGGGGGCGAGGCATCCCCGCCAGTGACCCTTTACTTTTCTCTGGGTCCCTCAGCCTCACTCCAGTGAAGAATGTCCCCTATCTGTCCCTACAGAATCTTATATATTTATGAGATACAGTTGAAATCTCCATACACATATATAGTTTGTAATGATCAGATCAGAATAGTTAGCATATCCATCATCTCACAATTACTTTCATGCATTGTCATGTCTTTGTGCTGGGCACATTCAAAATCCTCCTTTGGATTCTTTTTGCAGTTTACAATAATTGTCAACCACAGTTATTCTAATGTGCCACCGAACGTTAGAAGTTGTTCTTCCTATTCAACTGTAGTTTTCAACCACCCCTGTTGTCATTAACCTTCTCCCCTCCTTCCCCCTTCCCTCATATCTTTCCCAGTGGTAACCACTACTCCATTCTCTACTTCAAAAGATCACTTTATTAGCTTTCACATAAAGTCAGAATTGAACATATTTGTCTCTCTGAGCCTTGTTTCACTTAACATAATGCACTCAGTTCCATCCATGTTGATGCAAATAGAATTTCGTTCTCTTTATGGCTCAAGAATTTGTGTACAAGGAACACATTTTCTTTATCCATTCATTTAGTGATGGGCCCTAGGTTGATTCCATTCTTGGGTATTGTGAAAAGTGAGGCAATAAACA
>RJWT010042304.1:0-12173 GCA_004365215.1 Cuniculus paca
TTTTACCTATTCTATCTTCCAGAAGATTTAATGTTTTTGTTTTAAAATTAGGTCTTCGATCCATTTCAATGTTAGTTTAGTGCATGATGAAAGATATAGGTCTAGTTTTAATCTTTGGCACTTTGAAAGCCAGTTTTTCCAGCACCATTTATTAAAGAGGCTATCTTTCTTCCAGTGAATGTGTTTGGCACCTTTGTCAAAGGTAAAGTGGCTGAGTATGTCTGGAATTGTTTCTGCATCTTCTAATCCGCTCCATTGATCTTCAGGTCTGATCTTTTTTTTCAGTACCATGCTGTTTTTATCACAGTATTCTGTAGTATAATTTCAACCAGAGATTGTGATGCAACCTGCCTTGCATTTGTTATCCAGAATTGCCTTTGCTATTCTAAGTTTCTTTGGGTTCCAAATGAATTTTAGGATTGTTTTCTCTAATTCTGTGAAATATGCTGTTGGAATTTGGATTGGAACTGTATAAACCTGCACAGCAATTTTGGAAGTATGGACATTTTCACTATATTGGTACTTCCTACCCAAGATCAGGGAATATATTTCCATTTTGTGATAGACTCTTAAATGTCCTTTTTCAGCGTACTGTAGGTTTCAGTTTTTTTACTTCCCTCATTAGATTGATTTCCAGGGATTCATTTTTTTGGATGCTATTGTGAAAGGTGCTGTTTCCCTAATTTCTCAGTTAGTTTGCTATTCACTTACAGGAAGGCTATTGATTTTTGATTGTTGACTTTGTGTGTAGCTATACTGTTGAAATTGCTTATTAAATCTTGAAGTCTTTTGGTGGGACTTTTGGGGCCTTCTATGTAAAGTATTTCGTCATCTGCAAATAATGATAATTTACCTTCTTCCTTTTCTGTCCTTGTTCCTTTTTTTCTTTATCTTGTCTAATTACTCTGGCCAATGTCTCCAGAACTATACTGAATAAGAGTGGTGACAGTGGACATCCTTGTCTTGTGTCTGATTTTAGAGAGAAAGCTTTCAGTTTCTGTCCATTCAGTATGATTTTGGCTATTGGTTTGTCATAGATAGCTTTTATCAGATTGAGATAATATGGAAGTCTTTATTTTCGAGTGGGAGCAGCATTTTCTCACTCCTCCTGTGCTCTTCTTTGCGATACAATGGCTTCTTCAGCTATCCCCTGGCTCACTCAGAACATCAGCTAAGTAAGCACAGTGGGTCTGCAGCAGACAGGGCTTTGGTCTGGAAGTGGAGGCAGTCCCAGGATACACTGGAGAAGAGGAATACCTAGTTCCATGTGCTAGGGGTTGTATCAGGGCATGCAGAGTTTGCAGATGCAGAGAAGGCCCATGTTCCTAAGATCCTGGCAGCAGAATGAAATGTCACTCCCACACTCTGGACACATCTCTCCTTCCACTTTTCTATGCTCCCTGTTAATGGCTCTCTGCCTATCTCATTTCCAGAGCCCTGAGGTCAGCAGAGCCAGTGTACTAGGCTGCTGAGTTCTAGCTCTTCATGTTTTCCTGCACAGCACAAGGGCTCCCACACAGACTGCCCATGCGAATGAGCAGATCTTTGTCAGCATATCTCAGTGCACCTTTCCTGGAAGCCCTAAGTCACTGTTACTTATGAATTTCTACTGTGAGACAAGAGGAAAATGTAGTTTGAATCCAGAAAGACTGGATCATAAGAGTCTTCTTGCAATCATTCTAAGAAACAAACAGAAGAAAACTTTTTTGGTTATTTTTGCACCATAAATTCATGATGCTTCTAGATTGTCCCAGGAAGTCTAGTGTCAGCAGTTAATTCTTGAGGTTGGCCTTGGCTGTCCATCATCATCTTTCCACTCCTCTTGGAGACACTGCAGGCTCCTTCTACAGCAGCCTCTGGCATGAATGGGTCCCCAGCTGCTGTCTGCCTGTGCATGGGACAGGCCTCCTGCTTTGCTCACCACGATGAGAGCAGGAGCTGGGACTCACAGCCTTTGGCTCCCCTTGTCTTATGTTATTGAGAGCAGAAAGCAAGTTTCTCCAATTTCGACTCACAAGAAACTGTGAGTTGAGGACTACTGGACAGAGATAAAGAATAAACATCATTTATTCTTTTGAAAAGCAGGACCAAAGTGTCTAGTCTCTTGATTTAATCCAATGGAAGAATCAGTCACCAGGAATCAGCACTGCTCATAAAATGCTTCACTTTTTTTCCTCTTTTCCAAGGAGAATTGGTATATAAACTCAAAACCTATCTTAACAATTATCTACAAATAAAGCTGAAGTGGAAAATTGAGTCATTTGGTCTATTATATATTCCAAAACACTTCCCACTGATGTATCAAGGCAAGGCAAATCATACTTTGTTTGCATAATTATCTCAATTTGTCACGCTTCGAGGGATTCCCACCTTCCAACCTTTCAGCGCTGGTGCTTGAATGGGCTTAATTCTTCTCTGTAATTGCAGCGAGGTCCTACTCAAAAGACAGGAAGACCTTCATGCAGCAGGATTAAATCCAGCCATTTGTGCCCCTCCAAATTCAGTGGGCTGTGACACCACCTGGGCTCTTGGCATGAATGCTTCCTCTTCTGAGCTCCTGGCTTCATGCCGTAGCCCTCCAAGTCCCTTCCAAACTGCATCCCAAGTTCTGCACTCACCCTGTGGCGTTTACTCCTGTTCATCCGAGAGAGGACTCTATACACCTGAGAATGGTTTGTTCGACAAAGCCATCAGGGAGCATTTTCCCTTTGCAATCTGTCTCTGATACTCACCTCCACGCAGCCCGCTGGAGCACAAAACATGCACTTCTTGAGACAAGTGTGTTTTGAACACACCGAAGAAGAACCTTGCAGTATTTTGCCATTTGAATTTCAAAAGTGAAGTCCACAACACAGGATTCGGAAAGAAAAATTGGACTCAGACTGATTGGTGTTCCACACTTCACTTGATGAAGTTTCCTGAGGGTGAGGGGGTGGGTGGAAGAGAATCCCAGCCCAGCTCCTTGTGCTTGGTCATGCTTGGGGGGATGCTGGTGGGGTGGGAGGATCTGGGAGACCCTGATGCCCATTCTCCTGCACAGCCAAGAGGAAGAGAACAGGCCACATGGAGCTACGTTGAGTTTGCAGCAACACACAGCAGAAAGTTTCTTGTGTGTCTGAAAGCCCCAAACACATGCAGTAGAGAACTTGGTCCTGAAACACAGGCTTTGTAGCTGCCACAGCAAAGGGGCAGGCAGTTTCCCTGGACCATGAGGGTGCGGGAGGGAGGCCAGACCAGCTGCAATGGCTGCATATGGATGATGTACCCAAGGGATGGGCACAGCCCTTGGAGATCACAGCAGCCAAAGGTAAATCCAGGGTTAGTTCCCCATGTTCTACACGAGATGCTCAAAAGTGAATCACATTATACAAATGATGATAGTAAGTAAATATCCTTCATGGCAAGCCTGTGGCCTGGAACTCCTGGCTACCAGGCGCAGTGCAGGAACAGACACGCAGGCCTTCTGGACCATCCACGGTCACCAACTCGGCTTCATGAGGCAGACTGCTTTTATCTTACTATCAGATGAGAAGTAGCAAATTGCCATGTAGCGATAAAACTGAATACATTCCAGACTCACAAATTCTGCCCTCCTCCAAACCCAGAAGTAAATGAGAGCCCAAGGTTACAGCTCATACCAAGGAACTTTCTGAATGAGCACTGCAAGAAAGCAATGCATATCTGCAGCTCCTGTGACTAGTCACTGTCATGGGCATTGGACATGGAGTGAACCAAATACGCAGGGCCTGGCTCCTACAGGGAGTGGCCTATGGTCAATAGATAGACAATAATTTTGCCACCACATTAGTGGAAAACTTGCCACCTCTCTCAGGAAACCAGCTGCCTCACCCCAACTTAACTCCACCAGGGCTCTCAAATAGCAGAGTTAATGCAATGGGTATCTGTGCTTACTAAGGAAGGTATTCTTACTAATGTGGGGTCAAGAACACCAAAAGCGGCAAGCGCGTGTAGCTTTGTGTCCACGCTGTCCCTGGACCTTCCCTCTGCACCAAGAACTCATTTGTGGGTGTGAGACACAGACTTGCTGGTCTATCTAGTGGTCCATCCTGGCCTCTAAATTGCCTGTGTGTTTAACAGTTAGCATATATTTTTTTAGAAAGCGTTCCAGCCTGTCATTATTTACATACTTAAGACTGTTTGATTCCTAAACCACAGCCCAAATATTTTCTTTTAAAATCTCTGTAAGTATCAAGACATCCTCTACAGAAAGCCCAGTGTGTTCTCCCTGAAAACAGTTGCATTGAAAAATATCTGCCTTGTTTTTTTGGAAAAACACCTAAATCATTTCTTGAGGTCCAGCCATCAGTGCATTTAGATAGAAAATGCTTTCTGAAGAAACAGCCCTTGTTAAATTGTTTTTAAAAAAATACAGTGCGTTGGCTAGGTATTTAGAAATTCCTCCTGTGGTAGAGGAGTGTGAGGCTTCCAAACCTATCCTGGGCTAACATGATTAATTATCCCTAATAGACTCTTTTAGGGCAGTGTTTATTCTGCCATGGGCACCACAGCAGGAGCACAGAAATTGCTTCCAAGTTGCCCCAGCTTCTTCCAAGAAAATGCTGGAAAACAGTGCTGGCCCCAGGTAGATCCGCTCTGTGGCCATGGCAGGGATGGCTTGGCACCCAGGGCCTCCGAGAAGCAGTGGCATGACTTCCACGCAGATTTCTCCCTGTGCCCTGCTCAGTCCCAGCACTGCATGCCTATCTCTAACAGCACCAAGCAAGCTCCAGGTCAGAACTCGGTCCTACTGGTGGTCACCGTGCAAGGCCAAGTGTCTTCAGGTCACAGTGGTCTGCCATGCCTGCCCGAAGCAGGTGTCGCCAGCAGAGGCACACAACAGTGCTCTGTTGGGGACCATGCCTGGCCTGGCCTCTGGCTGGTTTGTACAGACTTTGCCTTGGCAGCTGCAGCCCTGTTACCCAAATCCTCAATTCAGCTTTAGATTTCGTGTTTTTTTCTCTGTGCTTGGATGAAACTCTCTTTCTCTGGGTAATTTAAAACCCCGGAGGTGAATGTGTGGTGTTATTTTTCTCGCTCTTTCACCACATTCAATTTTCTGGGAAAGGCTCATAAACTAAGATTACAACTAATCCACAGAAACTTTAATTCTTTAATTTTACTTTCTGGAGATCCTTTCATTTATTTTGCTTTGTTCTAAGACCAAAGGGCTGTGTAGGTCAGGACATAAAACCTTCCCAGGTGAAGACCCAGGGTATTCAAGGAGGTATTGCTAAAACTCTGTCACAGTGGCAGGAAGCTGTGCCTACCAAAAACAGAATGTTATCCTAGTACAATATTTTAAGAAGGAGAAATATTAATGCTAAGAGAAACAAAAAAAAATCCACATAAGAAAGTCTAAGGTATTGCTAGTTTGGTAACAAAAAATCTATCAAATTTCCATAGCTTACAGAATTCCATACCTTTATCAATTTTTGTAATATGCTTAGTTGATATAGCTATGTTATATTACTTCTCCAACTTATAGAAGAAGAATCCAGTGGTGATCCTAACAAGTGTAAGGGTTTATTGGAAGCAGCAACAGATCTCCAGTCTGTGTCTGTGGCCCACTATCCCCAGGTGAAGTTGTCACCACGGAGTCTCACCTTGCACAGTTTGTCCTCCCACCCTGGCTGTTTTTCTCTGCTTCTTTCCTGATTCTTCAGGTTCCATATGCAAATTGTGTGCACCTATTCCAATGTTTGGAGGATAGGCATGCAAATCAGCCCCTCTACATGGTGTTTGCTGTGGCAATTGATTATAGCAACACATCTGGATTCAGATTGGGCTTTAATCTTTTTTTATCTCCCATCGGAGTCCAAAGCGCAGCTAGTTAGGAGCCACAGACACAAATCCAGGCCCTCAGGGAGCTCAGGAGGAGAGGATAGAGAGCCTAACTCTGAAGTCGGATGCATGGTGCTCAGTTTCCATGCCGAAGCCTATCTGTGGCCTCTAGGAAGAGTACTAAGTCAGAAGCAGGTGTTCAGACTGCCCAGTAGAGCTTGGGGTTGTGCTGTTTCCATACGGCATTTGCCCCAGCTTCTTGTCCTCTGAAGGATCAAGACCTTGTCTTCTACCCAGAGTATCATTGAAATCTGGTCTGTGGAAAATAGTTCTTTAAGATAGTCCTGCAAATAATCATTCTGATTGAACTTCCAAATCCTCTCCAAAAGGATTCCCCTCTGTAAGATGGTGAGTTTGAGAGCTTCCCATCGATTGATCAATCGATCCATCCATCCATCCACCCATTCATCCATCCATCCATCCATCCACTCATCCATTGCCTCATGTGAGTATTTGTTGACTATCCACATTGCCTAGACCCTGGCATCACAGTGAAGAATCAAACAGAAACACACTGACAAGAAAGCAACTGTGTTATTTATGCACACTGGAAACACTTCACCAAATAAGTTCACATGAGCCTGAGAAATTGGATCTTAGAAGCACCTGCCACCAACTGAGAGGTCAAGCATCCTGTGGGGAAGTCATCATCTACTCAAAACTCTAGAAGTTAAAAACTTCATACTACTGCACACAAAAGTCGCCTCAAAATATAGTCATTAAAAACTGATACTTAGCCATCTGGGGCCAGGAATCCAGGCATATATGGGGTTCCCTGAGGCTTTGATGGAGCCCCTGACCAGGGCTATTATTCCCTGGGGAGACCTGTCTGGAAGGGCTGATCCCAGCTCTCTGAGCGCCTGGTTGCAGAGTCTGGTTCTCCAAGTACTTTGGGGCAGCAATCACCTAAGTTTGCTGCCTGTGGATCTATGTTTAGTTCAGGTCCAGATGGCTCAGTGGTCCCATCAGAAGGACCAGGCGTGAAGAGATGCAGAGAAGCCCAAGGGAACCTGATCGCAGGAGTGGTGCTCCATCACGTCACCATATTCTGCCCTTTAGAAACAAGGCTCTGGTCCTTGCCACCTCAAAGGGAGGAGATTGACTGCCCAGGCTGGAAGACCAGGAGACAGCTGTTGAAGCTGGCTGCTACTGGATCCACTGCATGAGGGCCCCTGGGGGAAGCTGGCTGGATGTAAACTTGAGACTCCTGCATAGGACTGTGACAACAAGCTTTAGCCAGCAGGACAGTGAACCTCACTGAGGACCTGGGGTTGGAGGGCTGCAGGGAATGTAAAGGATAGAGCTACAGACAGAGTCACTGGTAGAAACCTTTCTTCCTCCTGAGTGTCTTTCTTTTTCTATTTGTTTGGACACATCACTTCATTAGTCCTAAGAATACCTGCCATAAAGCTGTGATTCCAGATGTATTAAAGACAGGCGATATTTATTTAGCACTTTATAAATTCTTCATCAGTTCATAATTGTTCATTTGCATTTTTAGAGTTTACAGAGTCATATAAAAAAGTTGTTTTTATTTGTACAACCACTAGTTAGCAGGAATTCTGTTCAAACTCTATTGCTTTCCCTTTGGGGAGCAGTTCTGTAACTTTCAAAACATGAATAAATCCATGCAATCATGAGTGTAATCAGGACACAAGACACAAGTCTCACCTTCTAAGAGTTGTATTAGCCGTAAATCCATTTGGCTATGATAAGCATACACAACTTCAGGTCAAAGCTGTGATAAAATCTTCCAAGTACAATGCAAACAAAGTGATGCTCACATGCCCACGGTTACTGGAGTATGCTCACAGTGGCCAAGACATGGAATCTGACCACATGCCTACCAGGCAATGGAAGAAAATGCTGCATATAAACATGACAGAATAGTATCCGGACATGAAAAATGACATCATGTCGTTTATAGCAAAATGCATAGAAAAGGAGGTCGTTATGTTAAATGAAGTAATCCAGACACAGGGAGATAAGAACCACATTTCCTCCCATATATGGGGTGTGAAAAAGTCCATTCCAACATAAAAGAGTGATTTCTGCAGCTTGGGAAGTAATGATCCCAGAGAAAGAGAGAAAGTCTGGATAAAAGTTTCCAGAACACACTTAAATAAAGGAATCAGTCCTTAGATAAATGATTCACTTCTGGTGTTCTGCAGCACCTGGGTCACTGCACTTCAGGGTAACCTAGTGTGTATTTTATGAAGAACTAGAAGAAAGGAATTCAAAGTCTTCAAAGGTGAAGAAAAGATAAGGAGACGGAAATGCTGATTATCCTGATTTGGTCAGCACACCCTCCATGTGTGTGCTAATATATTATGCAGAACACTATTACTGTTAGCATGTATAATTAATGCCTGTTCAAAAATAAGCAAAAAATAAAATGCAATGAAACTAGAGCGCAGGTAACAACCGCATCCTGTAATAATTCAGATAATCTACAATACTCATCCTTTAAAATACATTTTCTGGTCTAAAATAATCTGCTAAAACCTAAACTTTAAAGACTGACCATGTCAAATGAAAATGTTAAGTGGCTGAGACTATCTAAGGTAATGCACATTTTGATCATTTTTATCAGATTCTATTTCTAGAAATAAAGTTCTCTGACTCTGGTCACAAGAAAGAATCAGGGGCCTTTTGAGAGAGACAGAGACAAAGAACACTACTGATTAAAAGCAGCTGGCTGGAAGGAGAGCCGGAAGGCCGGGGCTGCAGACAAGCAGAGAAGGTGCTGGGGGAGTCCACCCTGCCATGCAGGCTACCAGTGGTGTGGACGCAGAAGGCGTCCTCTCTGCTCAGGCCACACTCCCCCTCCATCAGCACAGACCATGCACACACAGAGGGGTTTCCAGTTATCCCTGCCGCCCTGACACCTTCCAAATCAGATGTGAGGGGCAACGAGCTTGAAGATAAATCCACACAGATGGGGCCAGAATGCAGGTTCCAACTCTCTGACAGGGAAGGCAAGAGGGCCTTGGCTCCCTGCTGGGCTCAGCTGTCTGTCCCCTTTACCTCAGGGGTTTGCCCTAGTGGTTCCCTCTGCTCTCCAGGGTCCGGCCCCAGGTGTCTGCTGCCCTGTGTCACCTGTGTGGAGAGAGTCCTGGGAAACTTCCAGCTTTCTAAATACCTACTCTGAGTCTGTGGGGTGGGGACTGCAGCAAGGACAAGGACACTCTCCTTGTCTAGGTCCTGAGACGCTTGCATTGCACAGCGAGCTTCTGTTGCTTTAGACCTAAGTCAGTTCATCACCTTTGTGTGGGCTCCTGTGTGCTGTCGCAGCCCCTGCGCAGGGGCAGACTCTATGAGGGCTCTGCTTTTCTTCGTGGGACATTTTCCACATCTGGGCCCAGCTGTAAGCACCTTCTGCCCTTCCTGAGAATTATCCGGGCTTCCTGCCTACCTGAGCCTGAGCTGTGCAGAGAGGGCTGGGCCCCCTGGTAGGGTCTGTGCAGGGATACAACATCCTATATTCTCTGGGTGGTGGGCACAGGGCTGAGCCCTGGGGAAATGACTCTGTCAGGTGGGACTGAGAAGCAAGCGGGTGGGGGAGGCTTGTCATGGGCCACAGGCCCAGACAGCGTACTGCAGGGGAAGCAAGGAGCCACCACCCCCTGCAGCCGGCTGGCACCAGAACTGGGAAAACATGAAGAGAGTGAGAAAGGGAGACAGCACCTGCCGTTTCATCCCAGGCCAGGCCGTATCGCTCCATCTAACTCTGCCGCGGAAGCTCATTAGCTGCTCGTTTCATCTGTACAGGCGCTTCATGTGGGGAAACCTCCCCTCCCGCCCACCCCGGCTGATCTTTCTCATGGTCACCTGGACCTAGTGGCCTCCAGAATGGGCAGGAGGAGCTTTAGGGAGCGACACTGTTGCCTGTCACCTAGCAGTTTCAGAAATGACTAGGCCTCCTGACAGCTGTTACAGCCACTTGATCACCCAGAGTTTACATCGTCATTTCAACTCACACTGAGATTACAGCTCAGGTTTAGATTTTCAAATGAAAAAAGTATATGAAGTACTATCAGATACTCTTTTTTCATGTGGATTTCAATTTGCATACTATTATATTGCCATTGTTTTAGATTTCCAAAAATGCACTGCCAAATCCTGTTTGCTACCCAGATCAAGTCTGAGCTTCTGTTCCTGGCCAGGAGGTGCCCCTGTGATTCCCTGGCTCACCATGGTGAATGCGACAAAGTTGTGAGTGTGGCACCATTAGGAAAATCATGCTGTGACCTGATTCAAGTCTTCCTGTGTCCTAATCTCAAAAGAAACAAACCAGTGCTGTTGTCTTTAAAGTCCTTATGTGTTGGTAAATTGCTGTTTTTTGTCTCTTGTCTGCACGCAGAAACAGCATTAGAGATAGGACCACTGCTTTCCATCACAAGATCATTGATATTTGCAGAATAGAGAAAGAAGCCCCTAGTTCCCTACACAGATACCAAATGCCTTTAGAATCTGGCTCAAGATTTACTCTGGCCGCATTTCCAACCGTTCCCTGGCCCATGCTGAGCTTTCTCCAGAGACCCGCTATTTCCGCACTACTGTGAGGTGGGTGCTCCTCCTGAACCAAATTCTTTTCCAGAAAGGGCCTGCCAGTTCCCATGGCTCATCAGCAGAAATCCTACCCATGGAAAACCAGCTTGAATAAAACTGAACCTGCAGTTCTGTGGCTCCCAGTCCTTCTCATGCGTCTGTGTGATTTTATCTACACAATTATCTTAACTCTCACCTACAGTGACTGCTTGGAGCAATTACTAAGAAAACAGTCAAGAAATCAAGTTAAAAATCATGAAATGAATTAAAATATTACAAAAAGGAAAGTTTCACTGTATATAAGCCAAAGTGGTAAAAGGACCTGGGCACAAGAGTCTTTCCAAGTGGGAGCAGGAGCATCAGAAAGAGAGACAGACAGACAGACAGACAGAGACAGAGAGAACCAGAGGATGAAGGTTGGTATCAGGAGGCAAGGAATAAAGAAAGGCAGCCTGCAGAAACTCAGAAATAAAGTGAAAGTGATTTTGCCCAAGAGTCTCTGGAAAAAACGAAGCACTGCCAAAAGCTTTATTTTAGAACATTTTAGCTGCATAACTGTACAAAGATACATTTATGTTATTTTGACCCACTGAATTTGTGGTATTGTAGTTGATTACTGCAGCAGTAGAAAAATATGTTGGATTTTGGTATCAGAAGTGAAACGCTCCTGTAAAAAATACTGAGAAAGATTGAAGTTTCTTTGAAAGAGATAATGGGTTGAGGATAAAAATATTTTTATAGATTAAGTAGAAATGCATATGTTAAAGATTCTACTGCTAATGAATCAGAAGGAAAGTGTGGCAGAGAATACTCCATCAGTTTAGAGAACAACTAAATCTCCAAAAGCTGTTGGAGGTAGAAATACACCATGCTAATGAGGACAGAAGTGAGATGATGAGAGGAGAAACTTCTAATATCCAAGAGATGACCCAAACGTGCACAGACAGTGGCGTAAATATGGCCATTACCAAGCCATGTGAGGAAGGCACTGAGGGAAAAAGAGGCGTGTTACTGAAACCAGAACAACAGAGAGCCTGTGACAGGCAAAACATGGAGTGAATTGTGCCACACAGTTCTGTAGTGAGCAGACTTGGAAGTGATGAACTTGAGTAATGCCCAAGGGGATCCTCAGTAAAGGGTAAAAAAGCAAACCAAGTTCTACTTTCCACTTTTTTAGTGAAATCTACTAATGAAGATAAATTGTTGGTAGAAAAAAGAATGTAATGACTTAGAAAGTTTTCTTCAATTCCAGACTGCAAAGATTCTAAGATACGGAGATTCATCTGCAGGACAGTGTGCTAAAGAGAGAAACACTAATGTAGGCTGGGCAGCCCTTTGCTAGTGCTTCAGTGGTGACAGTGCCCAAATCCTCCCTTTCTGAGATGGGTGTGTGGCTCACAGATCTCCTCAGCCATCGCAATGAAACTGCAGCCAGAGCAGGCACCCAGGGAGTTCCACAGAAGAGCCTCTGTGAATGAAGGAGAGTTTCCACAGGTCTGGGTATGTCCAGGATGCCTACAGGTTCTTGAAGATGTTATAATTGGAAAAAAAAAACAAAACTACATGCATGGACCAAAAAATGTAGAGAGAAGATGAAAGGACAGAAGGCACCCTGACCTTAGTGCTTTACGGGGAGGAACAAGTTAGCTAAACTCTTCAACTTGTTATAGAAAGAATAGGATACCCATACAGCACCTACCGTGGAATTCAAAGGTATGAAGCACAAATTGACAAAAATGAAGGAGAAATGTAAAATTTAA
>RJWT010042305.1:0-12160 GCA_004365215.1 Cuniculus paca
TTTTTTTTTTTGCAGCACCAAGGATTGGACGCATTACCTCACGCTCACCAGGCTGGAGCTTAGGCCACTGAGCCAACTCCCCAGCCCTTGTCTTTTTGAGACAGGGTCTCACTGTGCCATTCAGGCTGGCCTTGAATTCATTTTGTAGCCCAGGCTAGTCTCGAACTCGCAACAATCCTCCTGTCTCAGCCTCCCAAGTGCTGGGATTACAGGTGTGAGCCACCAAGCCCGGCTCACATTTTCTTTTGAAATTATTCTGACATAGATCTAATTGCTCCCTGGTCGTTAATTTTTTTCATAACACAACACAGGAATACAACTATGCTCCCCCCTCCTTTTTTTTTTCCCCCCTAAAAAATACAGATTAGAAGCACTTCATTCAACACACATTAACCAGGATCAAAGACTACAACAATATTCTCTAAAAGAAACTTTATTCATGTCTCAAAACATGGGATCCTTTTCTTCTTTTTAGTACTAGAGATTGAATCTAGGGCCCTTTCTACTTTTTATTTAGAAACAGGGTTTCACCACATTGCTCAGGTTCACCTCAAACTTGCAATCCTCTTGCCTCGGCTATTTGAACAGCTGGGATCAGAGGTGTGAGCCACAGGGCCCAGGTACACAGCTAAGTTTGGTTTAGCTTTTTTTTCTTTATTGGCAGTGCTTGGGGGTCAAACCTAAGGCTTCATGTAAGTCAGGCGACCGCTACCACTAAGCAACATCCCCAGTCCAAACCTTTCTTTTCCTGGCAGTGGTGGGGATCAAACCCAAGGCCTCTGCACAGAGCTGTGTCTCCGGCCTCCCACGTTTTGAAGCAGGGTCTCCAGCTGCCCCAACTGGGCTCAAATTTGCCATCTCTCCTTAGCGTTCTAGAGCACTGGGATTGCAGGCATGTGCCACCATGCCCAGTTCCCAGCCTTGATCGCTCATTTTAAATCTTCACTGCCTGTTTAGATAGGAGACCCACCACTTAGTCCTAAATCTTTTCTCTAAACCCGAAAGATAGACTGAGATTAAAATTTACCCAGCTGATTCTGATTGTCTCCACTTTGAAGAATAAGTCCTGATGTTTTAAGAAGCCTTACGAAGACACTGTCACTTTCTTCGACTTCATTAGAAGCATGAGATTTCTTTATCTTTTTGGAAAGCTGTTCCTTCATGGTCTCTGAAAACAGATAAAATTTTGAAGAATATCAAGAAAAGTAAAGATTAAAATGTAAAACTCCAGGAATAATAACTGAGAGAAAAATTAATGTGTTCCTAAAGAATTTTACTAAATTTGAGGCTGGAATGAAACTATATCTAAAAATTGTAATAGTAGCTTACAAATAGACAAAAGATTGGCCAGGAATTTAGCTCAGCGGCACAAGTACCTACCTGGAAAAAAAAAAAAAACAAGTACCTGCCTGGCAAGCACAGGGTTCTAAGTTCAATTCCCGGGACCAATTAAAATAAAATAAACAAATGATAAATAAAACAATCAACAAGTAAAATTATTTTCATGAGTTGAGTTTTTATTTGAAGAATTCAAAGTGTGCCACTTGTAACAAGAATACTCATTGAAATGTTTTCTTCCCAAATCTAAAGCACTCAATGTCTCTCAGGCTGAGGTCTGCAAAACACTACACTGCGATCACTAAAAATGCATATTCCAAAAGCACACACCTGTAATCCCAGCACTTGGGAGGCTGAGGCAGGAGCTTTGTGAATTTGAGGCCAGCCTGTCTACACAGTAAGTTCCAAGGCCAGCCTGAACCACTCGGAGAGACCCTGTCTCAAAAAACCAAAACAATGCCTGGCAGTGGTGGGGATCAAACCCAAGACCTTTTCATGGAGCTGTGTCTCCAGCCCCCCACGTTGTGAAGCAGGGTCTCCAGCTGCCCCAACTGGGCTCAAGTTTGCCATCTCCCCTCAGCATTCCAGTACAAGGTCCTGAGTTTGATTCCCGGAACAAAAAAAAAAAAAAAAAAAAAAAACAGAAAAGCATATTCCAGCCCGGCTTGGTAGTACACACCTGTAATCCCAGTGCTCAGGAAGCTGAGGCAGGAGGATTGCCTCAAGTTGGAAGCCAGCCTGAGCAACACAGTTCAAAGCCAGCCTAGAGTACATAGGAAGACCCTGTCTCTAAAACCCAAACAACACACAGGCAAACAAGCAAAAACACATATTCCAGAACTACTAAGTTGAAATCTTGAAAATAAATCAGCATGGTGGTACACGCTTTTATTCCCACTTTTTGGAGGCTGAGTTGGGAGGATCAGAGCTTCAGGCCAGTCTGAACTACATTCGAGACGCTGTCTCAAAATAGAACAGAATTCTTGTACCCTGGATGAATGATTTGGGGATGACAATGCACAACGTATGTACCACTGTTACCCACTGATACGTGTGCTTTGAAATTTTGTGATAGTTTTTTTCTTTCTTTTTTTTCTACTTATCTTTGAATAAAATGGATTTAAAAAAAATAGAACAGAATGGAATGGAAAAGAACACAATGGGGTGGGTTCTCCTGCATTTCATCTTTTGAGTACAAATCCCAGACTGGCTTCATCCTAAGGCTTTTAAGCCGTAAAAGTTAGGTGTAGTGGCACATACCCATGATCCCATCACCAGGGAAGTCTGAGTCAGGAGGACTGCAAACTCAAGCTAACCCTGGATATTTTAGTGGCTTAATAAGAAAATAAAAAATAAGAGCCAAGTATTTAGCTCAGTGGCGTAAGCGCCTGCCTGGCAAGCGCAAGGTCGTGCTTCAGTACCTGGTACAAAAAAAAAAAAAAAAAAAAGAAAATTAAAAAGTGAAAAAAGGACTGGGGAGATACAGCACAGTGTAAAGGCCATGGGTTCAATTCCAGTACCAAATAATAACAATAACAAAAACAGACTTAAAGCCAAAAAAGGAAATCTATTTTTTTTTCCCTGAATGATGCAAGCCTGCTTTTTCCTTTCCAATTACTTTTTGGGGGGTGGGACTGGGTATCAGGGATTGAACTCACAACCTCACCCTTGCCAGGCAGGCACTGTGCTGCTGAGCTATATGCCCAGCCTCTTTCTTTTTTTTTTTTAAGATGGTGTCTCACTCAACCCACAATGTGGGAGAAAAATGTTTGCCAGCTGTACCTCAGACAAAGGATTACTATGGAGAACATATAAAGACCTCAAAAAAAATCAGTGCTCCCAGATTTAAAGACCCAATCCAAAAATGGGCAGCTGAGATAAATACACACTTCTCAGATGAAGAAACACAAACAGCAAATAAATATGTGAAAAATGTTCAAGATCACTGGTCATTCAAGAGATGCAAATTAAAACAACAGTGAGATTCCACCTCACTTAAGAAAGAATGGCTATTATCAAGAAATCAAGGGGCTGGGGATATAGCTCAGCAGCACAGTGCTTGCCTGGCAAGTGTGAGGCCATGAGTTCGAGTCCTGGTACCCAAAAAACAAAGAAATCAAGCAATAACAAATGTTGGAGGGGCTGTGGGGAAAAAGGGACCTTTCTCCAATGTTGATGGGAATGCAGACTGGTGCATCCACTCTGGAAATCAGTGTGGAGATTCCTCAAGAAACTAGGACCTGAGGTCTCATTCAACCCAGCTATTCCCCTTCTGGGTATCTTCCCCAAAAATTAAAATCATACCACAGCAATATATGTGCGCCCATGTTTATACGAGCACAAGTTGTAATAGCCAGATCTTGGAAGCAACCTAAATGCCCACTGACTGAAGAATAGATAAAAAAAGATGCAGTATTTTTCTACAATGGAGTACTACTCAGCCATAAAGAAGGATAAACTGGAGACTTTTATAGGTAAATGAATGCACCTTGAAAACATACTCATTAGTGAAATAAGACACGTGTAAACATCATATTGTCTCATTAGTGTGAGAAGCTGAAACATGTATATGTGTATGTATATGCATATAAAAAATAGTTAAGATAGTTATACTACTGATTTCTCTGAGTTCACCAGAGAGAAAGATTTGTGCCGGTACTGTTCAGACAATTGAATGCAGATGTCTTGGGCTCTGGGTGAATGATTTGGGGATGACAATGCGCAATATATGTACCACCGTTGCCCCTAATTGACATGTTTTGAAATTTTTTTTTCTTTCCTTTTCTTTTTCTCCTTGAAATAAAATGTATTTGGGGGGAAAATATATATATATGTGTATATATATATATATACACACACACACACATATATATATATGTATATAGATATATAAATGATGGTGTCTTACTATGTACTCCAGGCTGGCATTAAATTCAGTATGTACCTGCAGAGATCCTCACGCCTCAGCCTCCCAAGTGCTGGGATCACAGGCATGTGTCACCACACCCAGCCTGCTTTTTCCTTTCCTAATTCTTGTTCCTCTCGCAACTCTCACAAAGTCCTGAGCAGAATGAAACAGAAACCACTCCCTGCCTTCCTTAGAGCTGCTCAGGCAGAACCAGAAGACCTGTCGGTTCCCCACCTGCCAGGAAAGCCCACGCTCCTCCAAACTCACTCTCCTCCTCAATTCAAATATTCGAATACCCCTAAATTCAAGTATCTCCTCCCCCTTGGAGAAGAGTACTTTCAAAATATCACGTTTATATTTAGCTACCTCCTAAATCATTTCTCTTCAAATTTTCTATCATTTTCTCTATGTTCTATAATTCCTTTACTAATGTATTGTTAGAGCTTCAGAATTTCCTTTTCTAAATCAAGCCTTTCCGAAGAGTTTTGGCCTTGACATTTTAATCGTTCTCAATGACCTTAATTATTCATCAACATCAGTTGTATGGGGACCTAAATTCCTAAACCCTATAAAAAATAATTCCTCAAACACTAAGAGAGAGCTACAGTAACATAAGTAATGTGTGTGACAAATGAAAAGACTGTCAATGCCTTCTTCTCAGAGCTGCTGGGGTCCTAGTCATCCTCACTCTCATCCAGGAAGTCCAAGCCATCTGCCTGTGGGGCGCTTGCTCTGACAAGCCGTTCCTTTGCACAGCATGTGCCCAGCATTTACCTGAGCCGATCTTTTTTGTAAGACAGAAAGGGAGAACAGAAGTTTCCTTCAAAGGGTAGATTCTATTTTCATGTGCTAGCACAAGTAAGTCTAGAGTACAGGTTCCTCTGGTGAATGTGGTCACCAAGATTTAGAGGCTTGGGCATGCCCAAGGTCAGACGTGGAATTAAGAGGCAAAAACGAAGTCCCAAGTCTCCTGACTCTGGATCCTTGTGCTCTGTCATTCATCTTTGATGACTTCCAGTTTGAAGGGTAGGAGCTTTACATTTCTTTCCAGTGTCTCACACATTTGCTGCAGTACAGAAAATTAAAGCACTAAATGGCCAGATACTTACTGGAGGCCTCTTCTGTGGATGCCTCTATATGCTCAGACTTTGATAGCCTTCTTTTGGAAACCATTTTGACCAAAGTCCTCTGTACTTTAATTACTTCCTAGAGCAAAATAAGAACACCGAAGTTACCTTCTAGAAGCTGAATTCTGAAGAACTGAAGGTATGGCTGAGAGAAAGCTGTTCTATCCAAAACCAGAGTTTTTGACCAGGCGTGGTGGCACACACCTGTAATACCAGCACTGGGAGGCTGAGTCAGGAAGATCACTTGAGAGTCTGAGGTCAGCCTGGGCTACACAGTGAGTCCAGGCCAGCCTGAACTACATAGAAAGACCCTGTCCCAAAAAAGAAAAACAAAACCAGTTTTGGTTTTTGGTGGTTTTCTTTCTTCTTCTTCTTCTTCCAAAAACAGAACCCGTTTTGGCTTTTGGTGGTTTTCTTTCCTCTTCCTCTTCCTTGTCCTCTTCCTCTCCCCCTTCTTATTTTTTTGAGAGAATTTTGCACTGTAGTTCAGGCTAGCCTGGAACTCTTGGCAATCCTCCTACCTCAGACTTCTGAGTTCAAGAAGCATTTTAGCCTTTATATTAATTCTAGCTAAATCCAGGTGCTGTTCATGCCTGTATTTAGCCAATACTCCCTTCCTTTGAAGGAGTGTTTACCTAGTTGTCTCTTTTACCAGACCACAGCACTGTTGCTAAAGGAAAAGACAGCTTTTCACCTGCGGTTCAAGATCTGTTGTCATAAAGTTCGAATCTATTTTTCACAGAAGGTTGGTTGGTTTGTTTGGTTTTGCGGCTCCAGGGATTGAACTCAGGACCTTGCGCTTTGCCGCTGAGGTAGATCCCTGGCCCTCGGATCTATTTTTCTTGAACTAATTCGATACTATACTAAAGTCTGTGACAGGTGCTGGGGCAAACAAGAAAGACATGATTCTTGCTCTCAGGAATTTTATCATGCCAAATACTCAACATATCTAAATGCAGTTGTAAAAATGACAGAAAAGTACAGGGCTACAAGGATATTTAATTTAGTTGGAGGCAGAACTGGTGAAGAAAAGGAGGAACAAACTCCTAGGGAGACCTTCACTAAGAAAGTTTTATAATTTATTTATTCTGGTGGCACTAGGGATTGAACCCAGGGCCTTGTACATGCTAAGCAAACACTGTAACACAGTACTACACCCTGGGCTACACAGTGAGTCCATGAACAGTTTGAACTACATAACAAGAATAAGCCTTAAAAATAAATAAATAAATAAATAAATAAATAAATAAATAAATAGGAATGGTTGGCAGACCAGGCAAAACACTGACAGTTAATAGCCTGGTGTGGTGGTGCACGTAATCCCAGCACTCCAGAGGCTGAGGCAGGAGGATCGATGCAAGTTCGAGACCAGCCTGGGCTACAAAGTGAGCTCAAGGCCAGCCTGAACGGCAGAGTGAGACCCTGTCTCAAAAACACCAGGGCTGGGGATCTAGCTCTGTGGCCTAAACGCCTGCCTGGCAAGTGCAAGGTCGTGAGTTCAATTCCCGGTGTCGCAAAAAAAGCAAAAACGAAAACAAAAACTGCCTTTAATGCTTTATACCTAACATCTAGTTCTCACGAAACATTTTTAGTAGGTTCCGTAATGTTAGTTTTGTCATCAGTGGGGAGATTGTCAGAGCAGCAGTTTGGCTCCAGAACCTGTACTCTTAACCACCACCAAAACTGACTTTATTTTTTTTCTTTCTGGAATGTTGATTGAGACTAGGGCAGAGGTGGCGAATCTGTGGCATGCTGCCCCTGCATCATGCTGTTTGTATCACTGAAGCTCTGAAAGGCTCCTCATCATTGTCCTCGGGCCTTCACACTGAGCAACATCCTCAGCCCTTTTTATTTGAAGACAGAACCTCCCTAAACTACGTTCCACCTTGGGCTTCAAACTGCCATCCTCTTGCCTAACCCTCTACAGTGCTGGGATTACAGGCACACACCACCGAACTCGGCTGAACACTCATAATAACGGGCCCCCTATAGGCTACGGTACAACGTACGCGGCACCGTACCTAGTTCATTGCGTATAACCTCTGTCAGCCATTTTGCGACGGAAAATCTAAGGCAAGTCAGAATCACACGATACGCGCACGCCCAGCCCCTGTGACTCCATCTTGCTTTTTTCTTTTTAACAAAAATAATTATTTTTGAGACAAGGTTTCCCAATCATTCAAACTGGTCTTGAACTTGCAGATTCTCTGGCCTCCACCTCCCAAATGCTGGGATTACAGGCGTGCTCTCCCTCCCTCTCGAAAAGCCAGGGCCTTCACCCCCACTCCCACCGTGCCCCATTTTATTTTTCAAAACATAAAACTTATTTTTACTTTTTACTTAGCCAGGTTGCTAAATTACCCAAGCTAGCCTCGAACTTGACCCTCCCGCTTCAACCTCGTGGAGCGGTGCGATCACAGGCGCGCAAGTCACCACGCCCGGCCTAACGCCCGCCCCAGTTCGCCTTGTTAACAACACGAAAAAGTACCTGGGGAATGGACAGATAAAGAAGACGAGGTTCGGGACCCGGAGCCCCGGAGGAAAAGCCAGCGCTCGGCCTGAGCACGGAGACCACAGGGACGCGAAGCTTCGAGAGACCGAGACCGTGGCTCCGCTCACTCGCTGAAAGTCGCCCCGCCCCTCGGTTTCGACTTTCCCGCCCAACACACGCCGTTGGGACGCTACGCGTGCGCGTGACGTCACGCCTGCGCGCCGGAAGTCGGCGCCCGGCGGCCCAGCTGGAAACGAGTCCCCTAGGGATCCGGCCTGCTCTAGTGCAGCGGCCCGCCATCCTGAGCGGCGGGAGAAGGCCCCGAAGCGGCCTCGGAGGAAAACCGCGCTCCCCGCGGCCGGTAACCGGCTCGCAGCGAAGATGGCGGGGCCGGAGCTGTTGCTGGACTCCAACATCCGCCTCTGGGTGGTCCTTCCCATCGTGATCATCACTTTCTTCGTGGGCATGATCCGTCACTACGTGTCCATACTGTTGCAGAGCGACAAGAAGCTCACCCAGGAGCAAGTGTCTGACAGGTCAGCGCCCTTCTCCACCTGACCGGCCTCACCCTGTGGCCCTGGGCAGTAAAGTGCAGGGCTTTTGTCAGCCGAGATCTCGCGCCCTTGCTGGCAGGGTGACCTGTTTCACTTTGTCTTCTGTAAGGGGTGGTAATTGTACCCACCACACGGAACAAGCGTGGGCTCGAACTAGATGGAGTCTGTGAAATCCTTAGCACGGAGCCTGAGACCTGGGAAGTACTTAAAGGAGGAGAAAGAACCCTTTGCCAATAGGAGCCTAGTTCCCAACCCTTAGTAAGGTTTGTCGGGATTGTCCCCTCCCACCCTGTGGGCAGGCAGAGTGCCTGCTATGGGCTGTTAGTCTTTGCCACATCTAGTCACGTGGGTGTGATAATCCACACTACCAGATCGCCCAGTTGTCAGCTGAGACGCAAAGAAACACAGTGCTCTGCAAACTACAACTGCCTTAGAAATTCGAGGAGTTGCCTGGCGTGGTGGCGCATTCCTGTAATCCCAGCACTCCAGAGGCTGAGGCAGGAGGATCGTTGCTAGTTCGAGACCAGCCTGGGCTACAAAGTGAGCTCAAGGCCAGCTTGAACTGCATAGTGCAACCCTGCCTCAAAAAGAAAAAAAGAAAGAGAAATTTGAGTTGTAATTACTGTATTTCCCCACCTGAGGTGGTACCAACTTCTTCCTTATGTGCTTCCCTCCAGCATTTACCTGCGGAGACAGGCATTTGAGATGATTTTGGGGTATCTAGATTCGTACTTCTCTATAGTAAAATAGATAACAGTTTTTTAAACACCTACTGTTAACATATGTGTCTCTCACTTTAACAAAGAGAACAAGCATCAAGTTCAGAACTTTCCACATGTGACGGTATCTTGTGAAAAATTAATAGTGTTTGGATTTTATTGTATTTATTTTCAAAATTACTGTCTTGTGGGCCGGGGATATAGCTCAGTGGCACAGCGCCTGCCTGGCAAGGGTGAGGTACGGTGTTCCATTCCCAGTGCCAAAAAAAAAATTACTCTCTTTTGTGGCAGATAATAGTAGATTTCCACTTGCTAGTAATTTAAAGATTACTTTAAATTAAAAAGTTACATAGGTAGAAGAAAAATTAATGCATAAAAATGTTAAGTCAAGTATGGTGGCACTTGCCTGTAATCTCAGTATCTGGCAGCCCGAGACAGGAAGATAACAAGTTTGAATCAGCCTGAGCAATTTAGCAACTTAATGGTACTCTGTCTCAAAGTTTTTAAAAAAGTACTGGGGATGTCACTGACCTGAACCTAGGTTCAATTCTCAATTACCATTCCCTCTCCCCCAAAAGGTTAAGTAGATAATAATACAAGCACTAAGTAAGTGAAAATGACTTTAGTTTGGGGAGTACTTTTATCATTTTCATGTCATTCCCAGTTATGCTGAGAAGAGAACAATGACAGGCCAACATTTTTCTAAACACTTACTCTACACCAGGCATTATGCTAAGCACTCGTACTTGTTAGTTCATGCAGAACTCAAAGTAACTCTGTAAGGTATGCACTCTTGTCCTATTTTAAGAAGCTGAAGCTGAAAGAGGCTCACACGTGGTAACATTTAGGACCTCCCAAGCCTCAGGCTCATGCCACTGTACCGGTGTGGCCACTTTTGATAAGTGTGTGTGTAGTGTGTGTGTCATCAGTTTCAGAACTGACCACAGCCAGCCCCTTGGAGCTAACCTTAACAATGCACCCTATAGACTGATGTGAAGTAAAGAGCACTCTACTTGATGCCTATGAACTACTCACATTTTAATATATCCACAGTACATTAGTATTGAGATAGGTAACCTTACGCCCACTTTTAAAAGAAAACTTGAAGAAAAGGAAGCTTGGAGGTTATCTTTGCAAAGTAATAAAATGTTGTGCTTGAACCGAGAGTGACTTTACTGATCTACTAACATGATTTTTTTTTTCCTGTACCCAGGATGGAACCTAGGGCTTCACATGTGCTAGGCAACTGCTCTTAACACTGAGCTATGTGTCTACCCCTTTTCATGTTGAGGAAAAGTCTTCCTAAGTTGCCCAGGCTGACCTCAAAAAACTTGTGAGTTACTGTCTCAGCTTCCTAAATATTTGCCCCTTTGCTTTGCCCTAGACAAAATGGGGCACAACTGGCACATACTATAATCCCAGCTACGCAGGAGGCTGAAGCAGGAAGATTGCAAGGTCAAGTCCAGCCTGCGCAAATTAGCAAGACCCTATCTCAAAAAACAAAAAGAGTTGAGCATGGGGCTCAGTGGTAGAGTACTTGACATGTGTGAGACCCAGGGTTCAGTCCCCAGCACCATGAAAAGAAAACTTTCAGTCAAAAAGTTTTAGTCCAAGTGATGAAACACACAGAGGAAATAATAGATCCGATTGACTTAGTGCTTAAGATATTTTACATGTAGTAGTAACTGCTTTAAATGAGATAATACATGTGAAGAATTTAGTTTAAAACCCTTCACTAGCTTGTGTTTGCTCATAAAATACTGATGGAAACCAGAGATGATAGCACATGTTTATAATTCCAGGACTGTAGTCTCAGGCTGAGGTTAGAGGATCACAGGTTCAAGCTCAGCTTGGGCAATTTAGGGGTTTAGTAAATAAAATAAAAATAAAAACTGAAAAAATGGCTCAAAATAAAAACTGAAAAAATGGCTGAGGATGTAGTTCAGTACAAAAGCCCTGGGTTCAGAGATGGGTGTGATTGCACACACCTGTGATCCCAGCACCCAAGAGGTTGAGGCAAAAGGATTACAGCAAGTTCAGGCCAACTTCAAGTACATAGTGATACCCTGCTCAAAGAAAACGGCATGCCGGGTATGGTAGCACACCTTATAATCCCAGCACTGGGGAGGCTGAAGCAGGAGGATCGCCAGTGTTCGAGGCCAGCCTGGGTTACATACTTGAAGACTAGACTACATAGCAAGACCCTGTCTCAAAAGAACAAGAACACAGTACAGTGGGATTCTTACGGCCTTGTGTAGAGCGGCTCTCGTGCACCTCTTCAGCCTCATTTCCTGTAGTTCTTTCTTCTCCTTGTGTGGCCTTTTCTTGGGCCCTGAGAGAGAGCACGTTTCTTCCTGCTGTGCAGCATGCTCATAACATTATCCCCAGCACTTTGGCAAGGTAATCCCCAGCCCTTCTTCAGATTCCAGCTTAATGCTACATCCTCAGCAGTTTTCTCTCAGTCCCTGACTTCCCAGAATCAGTCAGCTCCCTGCATTAGACATACTAACACCCTCCACCCCTCTTTCTAGGACGTGCGTAACTGTGAATTTCACTTTGATTCCTGTGGTCATTTAATTTCTTTCTGCCCCACTAGCCTTTAGCAGTCATGCGATATTTGCATGTTAGTCATCGTCACAGCCCCTGATGTAGTCCCTGGCACTGAGGAGTTTGAGAACTACTTGTCCAGTGAAAGTGTCAGTCTGTCATAACATGGAGTGGGTGTGACAGTGTAGGGAATCTGAGTGACTTTCCCCAAGATCACACAGCTAATAAGTGCCAGAGAGCCGGGCGAGGTGGCTCATGCCTGTAATCCCAGCACTCAGGAGACTGAGACAGGAGGATCGTTGTGAGTTCGAGACCAGCCTGGGTTACAAAGTGAGCTCAAGGCCAGCCTGAATGGCATAGTGAGACCCTGTCTCAAAAAGACAAGGGCTGCGGATTTGGCTCAGTGGCATCAGTGCCTGCCTGGCAAGCACGAGGTCATGAGTTCAATCCCTGGTGCCGCAAAAAAAAAAAAAAAA
>RJWT010042307.1:0-12143 GCA_004365215.1 Cuniculus paca
GAGAAAAAGGAGGGGAGGGAGAAAAGTATGGAGAAGGAGAGGAGAGGAGAGGGGGAGAGAGAGAAATGGAAAGAGAGAGATATCCCCGGGACAAGACAGGAATAAGACATAGTCCCTCAGGCCATGACCTCACAGACCTACTTCCTGCAACCAAGGCCCACCTTGTACAGTTTCTACCAACTCCAGTAACCCATTCAGTTATGACTCTATCAGTGGAGTAATTCATTGATGAGATCAGACCTCTCATAGTCCAATTGCCACTGAACACTGCTGCATTGGAGACAAAGCCTTCAACATGAGAGTCTTGATGGACACTTCTTACCTAAATTAAAATACCAAGGAGCAGAACAGGTAAAGCTCCTGTCCTCATAGAGTTTATATTCTATGATGACTGGTTTGGGGGAGATATCAAAATGTCTATAAACAAATAAGCAAATGTCATGTGACAGTAAGAGTTATAGAGTAAGGGGGTTTGGCGTGTCAGAGTTGGGATGGGGTGTTGGGGGAATTCTCACTCATATTCCATGAGAGACTTGAAGGAAATACAGAAGCAAACCATGAAAGAATGTTCTGGGCAGAGGCCCTGAGCTGAGTGTGTAAGTGGTGTACTGGAGGACTGGTCACGAGGCTGGTGTGATTGTGGGGGAAGGACAGGGAAGGCAGCAGAAGGCCAAGAAGCTGGGATCACATCATGCCAAATAGGCTCTTTTGGGTCATGCAAAGTTTGGGTTTAACTCAGAGTGAGCAGGAAACCTTTGGAGGCCTCAAACATGTGACACATGGTGTGTTTTACATTTTAAAAGAATTACTCTGGCCATTGTCTTGATTACAGACATGGGGGGAGGTAAAAATAGAGATACTTAGGTGACCATGTCAAGGACATTCTGAGTCAAGTTACGTTATTTCAAGTGAAAGCACTCAATACTTGCTAACAGAGGGAATGTAGGATAGGAGAGAAAAATCCAAGGTGATCCCAGGTTTTGGCATGATTAATTAGAAAAATGGGCCATTCTTTACTGAAGGAGAAACTTTGTAAGGAGAGCAAATTTTTTTCAAAGAATGACACCATTTTATAGTGACCATTTTTTAGTGACCATTTTTAGCCCTTTAGAGGTCTTTCAGAGTTGTTCTAGTTTTCTAACATCTTTCTGGATTCAACTGAAAATTGTTCTTGGATTTTCAATTTCTTTAGATACATCTTTGTGTGCGCACGTGTGTGCATGCATGCACGTGTGTGTGTATATGTTGGCTGTGGTCTTCATATAAAGGGCTGCTGGGCATGAATAAATCATGACAATATGGGGTGAGCATCCCTTATCTGAAATGCTTGGGACTGGAAGTGTTTCGGATCTCAGATTTCTTTGGACTATCTTAGGGATTGGACCCAGGTCTAAACATGAATCTCATTTATATTTCATGTATATCTTATGCACACAGTCTGAAGGTCATTGCAAACAGTAGTTTTAGTGTACTTGCATTTTGTCTGAAACCTATCACAGGAGGACAGATGTGGAGCTTCCTACCTGTAGCATCAACAAATTTCAAATTTTGGAGCGTTTCAGATTTTGGGTTTTCAGATTAGGGATGCTCAGTCTGTAATTGTGAGCAGCCTGGTCTCAGCATATTGCAGGCCAGGGTGGCCAGCCAGCTGCTCCTCTTCCCTCCTCATTTCAGATCGTAGAAAACCAAGTACAGAGACACAAGGTGGTTTGTTTGAGGTCAAACAGTACCGAGTAGTACAACCAGCTCTGTTCTCTTTGTTCCCCTTCCCAGTTCCTGTGGAAAATTTGATAACGGCATACCAATTGAACAAGAATTAGAAATAATTGGTTTAGCAGAAATATATACATTCTTAAAAATCATTGTATCTTCAGACATACTCAGTTTCATGAAAGCCAGAGAAAGGGGAAGGGAAGGCAGAGTGAATGTTTACAGTCACAAGATGGGAAACACTAAGCATTTGCCTGTAACCTACTAAAAACCTTGAACATTTATCTCTTCTTCATGACTCTAAAGCAGCAGGAAGAGACAAGCTGTTCCATTCAGAAGGCACAGAAAAATGTTTCTGTGATGTGAGGCTGCCTGTAGCATATGGGGTACACTCTTTGGATTTAAGATGCAAACATTCAACAGACCAGCTTTCCGTCCTGGAATCTTCGCATGTAAGCAGTGAGGAGCTGAGAGGGACTGGCCACCTGGTGCTTGACTTGGTGGCAGAATGCTGAACTCATCCCCAGGCCCTCTCCAACAGAAGGACTTTCCTTTGCAAAACTGTGAGAGGTCACTAGAGGAAGTGGAAAATGCATCACTCTCCTGGGACGTTTCTTAAGGGTGGAAAGTGAATGATATAAATGTCTAATTAGAGGAGAGAGACAGGCACACATTTAATCTTGCTGGGGGCTGGGATCACACTCCGTCTCATTATCACCTCTGCTACCTACAGTCTTCCCTGACGTTTCTCCTATTACTTTCCGACAGCCACGCCAGTCCCCGCATCTGAGCAGCTGAGCCCAGGTGCTACGGCTGCATTTGATACAGAGGTGACATGAGGACCAGAGCCCTGGTTCAAGTTACTTTTGGACTCCAGCAATTCAAAGATGGTCAAGGATCATAGTCAGATTTTTGGCTTTGCTAAAATCATCTATAGGAAATTCCCTTCTTAAAAGACTAACTGAAGTGTTTTATTAGGCATCTATAGAAAATGTCAAGTTGTCATCTTCCAGGGAGGACTGATTTTTAAAGCAAACGAGCCACTAGCATTGTGATGAGTTTCAGCTCTGAGCTTTTTGTATTGTGTGTGGGAATTTAATAGAGTACTCCTCTTGAGATTTTAAAGCAAATACCTGACTATCCAACTATTTATAGTTCCCAATCTTGGAGTGAAACACTGGGGAAAAGGATATGAAAAACAAAACATAACCACTAATGCCTAAGTATTAGAATATTCCTTCTCATTCCTTCCTTTTTCTTTCTTTTTTGCCCCTGATTTTGGCTAATCACCAATTCTTTCATCCATTTGAGAGCAAAAAAAAAAAAACTTTTTTGCTTGCAGAGTATCCAGGACAGCACGGCAGAGTAAAAACTGTATGGTTAGCTCCAGAGAGTTCACATTTGGTAAAGGGCTTTTCAGTCCAAATTACAGACGTCATCATTTGTATTCCAAACACTTTGCCAATCATTCAAAGGGGAGAGGATAACAACAGACTTGGTTTCATGCCCAGTCACCTCTCAGCCCGTGCTGCATACATTCCAAGTGTAGCAGGATGGAAAACTCAGTGCGGGTAGTGGTGATTTAAACGCAGGCGTGAAGAAATGCTTGCTTGCATGGGGTGGATGCCAATGTCACTGATGGGCAGCCTCGGCACCCACAGTTTACTCTTCACCTTTCCTGGCAAAACAACATTCGAAACAAAATCAGAAACTTACTTCAAGCATCAACATCATGCAGCTAAAAGAAAAACCCTGGGGCAGCTTTGAGTACCAGGGTCCCTGTGGCCTGCCTTCCTCACAGAGCAGGGACAAGTGGGCTCCCGCCTCCCCATCTCCCCTCTGCCATCTGAAGGCTGTGGGAGAACAGACTGTTCACGGCACTGGAGACACAGATGGTGGCTCGTTCCGTGCAAGCAAGGACTGCGCGCTCCTTAGGAGCAAAGTGCCTACTTCGTGACAGCGACTGTTACACTGACAGGGATGGTGTCCTGTCCCTCCCCACGCTCGGGAGTTTGTTCCTCAGCGCTTCCTGCATCGTCCAGGTTCCAGAGGCCAAGTCACTTCTGTCTGATGGGAGGACAGATGGGGCTCCCTCCTCCTTGGGGAGCCAAGCCCTGGAAAGCATTCTTTCTTATACTCCATTCCTAATGTTTCATCTTTTGTAGACATTATATCTTTTAAAATCACCAGACAAGTACCAAATGGTGCCATAACTCTAGAGAGCTGATAGAGAATAGCAAAGGGCTATTTGGAGGACAGCTGAAGAGTACAAGAGATGAACAGAGTTCCGGGATGGGTGACCAAGAGTGTCCTCTTATCCACAAGGCAGAGGTTTTGACACTGGACGCTATCATTGGAATAAATTTCAACAGCTGGGAAATATTTCTTCTGGGCTCCTTGGGACAGGTCTGGACCATTGAGGGTCTCTGGCATGTGTAGTCTTTCCAAACTTCATCTGTCTTTCTGCACTTCTAGCCTCCTTGGTTATTTCTCAGCTTCTTTTAGCCAGTGGTATGGGAAGAGTGAAAATAATTTTAAGCCATTCTCTGACTAAACCTGGGGCAAATGGTTTCTTTCCTAAAACTCTAAGTGCTGCCCCAAAGTCATTTAACAATTATCTTGTTAATTGAGAGATTTAGGTTTTGTTAATTGGGCTTCAGTATTTCTCCATGCCTTTCTCAATTAACCCAATTTCCTTTAGAAGCAGGAAATTCCCCAGTGTGGGTACCCCCTACTAGCATAACCTTCTCAAAACAGACAGACATATTTTCTCCTTTCTTATTTTTCTAACAAAACAAAACAAGCAAAACCCTATACGTGGGCATTGGCTATCAGCCCTGTGAAGGGAAATTCTCATACCACTGCAAGGGCAGTGATCAAGCAAGAGCTCAGGCTTAGAGGAGCTAGCCCTGCTGGAGCAGCTCTCTCCCAGGGTGAATTCGCGCTGCCCTAGGATGAGCAGGAACAGCCTCAAAGAAGAATAAGACAGAGAAGGAGAGGATACTTGAGAAACACCTCCTGACTTAGATGATGAAAAGAAAGTGCAACTGAGTGTTTTTTGGGGATTAGGAGAAAGTCCTCATATGGTCTTTATATAACTATTTTCCTTTTCACCTCACCTATGTCTCTGTGCAAATTTTATTTTTCCTTAAAAACACTTTCTAGTTTGGCTTTTATTTCCTATACTTGGTTCATGTCATCTCTTTGCATGGCCTTTCTGTTTCTTCTGTACTTTTCTATTAAGTTTATTTCTACTTTCTCATCCTTTTCTCTTCACCATTCTAGCCAGTTTGGACTATCCACAAGATATAGGAACATTATTTCTAAAGCTACAGACTTTCAAACATTTAAAGTCACAGGACAGTCAGGTGTGGTGGCACATGCCTGTAAACCCATCACTCGAGAGGCTGAGGCAGGAGGATTACCATGAGTTTGAGGCCACTTTGGGGTACATAGTGAGTTCAGGGCCAGCCTTAACTACATAGCGAGACCCTGTCTCAAAAAACATCAAAGAAAATAAGTCACAGAGCAGCTACTTGCTTCTAGATGCTGTTCACAATGCTGGGAACACACAGTCAAAATAGTAAAACCATCTACTTCATACTGAACACGTACTTGTACTCTGTTCCAGCAATACTTGATATTTCTTGTCTTTTTTTTCTTTTTTCTCTGCTAAATCTTACAGCTAGACTTATATAAGGAAAGCTCAAGTTCCCTTACTTTAAGATCAAAATTGTTAAGTGTTGGGACTACAATATGAACTCAACAAATTGGCTGCAGACTTTCTATTTTCAACCAATTTGTTCCACAACCTTTCTTAGATACCGTTATTCAGGAGCCTGGAATCCAGTGGAGGTGATTGGCATGTAAAGTACAGAGTGCCGCCGTGGAATGTGTGGGATGCTATGCAGGGTCATCCTGTATAGTTGGGTAGGTCACCCACTGGCTTAGTTACTTTTCTCTCATCGCTGAGACAAAATACCTGACATCCAAAGTTTAAGGAGAGCAGGTTTATTTAGCTAACAGTTTGTAGAGATTTCAACTGCAAGGCAGGGTGACGTGACAGAAAGGCTTTGCAGAAGAGAATCAGTTCATGGTAAGCAAAAGAGCAAAATCAAGCGTGGAGGAAAGACCAGCCTATTTCTATCCCTTATACTATATCCACGCTACCAGGATTAGTGCTGTGCCTAACCCATCAGTGGACTGATTTAGTAATCACCCACCCTTAATCCCAGCACCTTTAATCTTAGCAGTGCACCTTGAACCAGTCACATGCTCTGGACTCAGCCACCTCTGAACAAAGCTCCACCTACGACTGCATGAGACTTCCTCAAGGGGACATCTAAACATAAGTCATAACACACACCTCAAGGAAGTCCCATTCACTTAGAATGCATGGTACAGAGGTGAGGTTTGGAGGTGAATGTGTAGAACTCTCAAGTCAGAGGTTACATAGTCAGGCTTCGGGTGAGGGATAAAAAGGAAGTAAGGGAGTGGAAGAGGCTAAGATAATTTGGTCGGTCATATTATAAAGATGTTTTTATTTTCTGGTCCATGTTCAAAATAGAGAAGCATTTTATTAAGAACCTGGATTTTAGTTTGTTTTATTAAAAATTTTGAAAATTGACAGTGTCTAGTTTCCACAGAACAACAGTCTCTGGGAGGGAGCTAAGTACTAGAGACATCTCTTCTCAGATGGAGCAGATATGGTCTTGTTCCCGAAGTCCCCACCATTGCATGCCTCAGTTTCTAGCATCACCTGCTTAGCCTCATTGTGTGGCTTCTATAGGGTTTGAGGTCCAGCCCTGGCTTGAGTGCCTCCCGGTTGCGCATTTGTATCTTGGGGTTCACAGAGATGTACCAGGCGATAAGTACAGGGCCTCATCCTGGGGTGTCAATTTCACTTGGAGGCTGGGGGGTTGATATGAGAAATGTATATGTAAAAAGTTGACATTTTCTTCTATATCTAAATAAACAGTGAAGAGAGATGAAGTAGAGATGAAATATGACCACAGAGAAGTTAATAATGGAATAAAATGTTTGTGAGGCCACTAAAAAATGCTTCAAAGAAATGCATGCTGCTTGGGCACCTCTAGACCTAAAACTTGAGAAAAAAGACTAAGATAGTCATCTATGTATGTAATGAAGGAAAAACCAGAATTTCCTATTCAGTTTAAGAGCTTAATGGAGAACTCTGTACTCAGTGCATATATTAGTCATGTTCTTGATTTCCAACCTTATGTAGTATACATTGTTTAGTGATTTTAAGAGTGAGAAAATAAAATGATTCATTTTATGTTGGTCTAGTTCAGGCCTGAGTTCCTAGCAGGTGTTAAATAACAACATCGGGTGGATGTTCAAATACACTAAGTGGAATGAGTCCATTCATAGTTCTTTTTTGTGCTTTTGTATTTTTTTCTATTATTAAATTTAAGGTATAAAACATGATGTTTTGATATAACATCGTGTACATACATTATTTAAATGATTATGTGAATGATCACATTATGTACATGATTACTACAATCAAGCCAATTCATCATCATCTCATCATCTCACATAGATACCTAATTTTGTGTGGTGAGAACAGCACTAAAATCTACTTTTTGGGGGCTGTTTGCAATATACACCATGATAGTATTAACTACAGTCCTCATGCTGTATGTTAGATACCTAAAATTATTCATCTCCCCATCAGAATTTGCAGGATCCTTAGGGATGGTGATCTTCGGCCTTTGTGTATTCTCCTCTCTATGATGCTCCTTGGAGTCTGGCAAAGAGGATATTTAAATATAAGGCTCTGAAGAGTGTTTATATCTTTCCAAGTTATAACTGTTTCTTTTAATCATGAAATTTTTGCCAATTATGCTTTAATTGAGCCATGAAATGGCATTGAACACTCCAATTACTTCTGAATTTACCTGAAATCAGAAAGGGCTTACTGCCTGAAAAATTCTTTTTAGCAATTGTAAAGAATATTTCATTAATATCTCACATGCTAATTAAGACTTTAACAGTTCATATACAAATTAAGAGGTGCGAGCAGGAGATTTTATTTCCCACAAGTAAATTAATTTTAGTGTAGCAATGCAGGATACACCTGTAGACTCTAGTAACTGTTAATGTCCAAACCCCTGTGGTGGATGGAAGGACCCAGGGAAAAAGGACCTACATTTAAATTACTTGTTGCTTCCTCTTGGAGTTATCAGATGCCTTGTATTTCCAGTAGCATTTGCCATTTTGTATTACATTGAATCTGGTATCTTAGTTAAGAGCCAGTGAATTCAATTTATGGTTATGCTCTGTTTAATCTATTTTTCCTTCATGGATATAAGTGATTAGAGAACATTGCAGAGGATAAGAGGGCTGGCTGACTTTTGTAGCATTGCATCGTCTTAACTTCGTTTAGTTTGACTGTACATGAAGTGTTTACAGAATAACACTGTGCCCGCATCATCCTCACAGGACCAGCATAAAGCACACAGGTGGGTTAAGACCCGAGTCATTCCACAAGCATGGCTGGATGGCACCAATATTCATTAGCCCCATGTGATGGTGATTTCTTCATCCTGTCTTCCTTATTCCTGTTAGCAGAGATACCATCTACTGCTCAAGCTTTCCCAGTGTTGAAGCTTGGAAAATTTTCAAATGGCCAACTTAGAAAAAGGTCAGGGAGGAACCCTCTACCATTACCTGTTGATTTTTCCTCCCTGGTAGTTCAACAGGGTGTCTTTAAGTATATTACCGAAGCCTCCCTTATTTCATAGGAAACAGTGTTAATATGCATTAACTCTTGGCCATTTGACTGACTGCAAGTTAATTGCTCTGTGGTTTGGTAAAACAGAAAAAGGCATCGAGTCACAACAAGGCAGTCCAATCCTGCCCTTACCTTTTCCCTATTTCTTTTGATGTCAGCGTCGCTCAAGGACTCAGAAGGCTGCAGTTTTGCTTTGTTTTTCTCCCAAGGGCAAAGCTGTGCACTTTGATGTTTGTATTTGTGAAATTAGAAGTTGTTGCTCAAACCATCAAGAGAAGGTGAGGGTCAAGAGCGTATGTCAATGTCTTTGCTTACTTCATTTTTCTAGGTCTGCAATACATTTGTTCTTGAAAAAATAATAAGCACAATTTCATGTGTAAATTCCGAGAATAGTCTGTTTTTGTCAGTCTGGTGATGAGATGGCAGGTCTTGCAGGACTCAACAAAGCTGACTAAACAAAGGCAAATGAAGTCCAACAAGGACAGCTCTCTAGCTCTGCATTTTTACTGGGAAGGTCAGATTGGCATCTGGTGAAGAACTGAGGAGTTGAGTCTGGAGGGTAGGACACTTGTAGGACAGGATTTGGACTTGGGTAGAGGTCTGTGGAAGATTCTGGTGCTTCTCAGTACTTGCTGGTTTGCCACTCCGAGATTTGTACATTTTTGCTTGATTTTCCTCCTTTAGTTTAGAAAGTTATTTTTTTTAAACAACCCTATTGAAGTATAATCAATATATACATATTTAATCCTTAAAATTTGATATGTTTTGACATATGTGTACACCATAACCACAATAGGTATGTTTATTTAAATTGAAGTGACTCAGCCAGGCGTGGTGGCTGACACCTGTAATCTCAGCACGTGGGAGGCTGAGACAGGAAAATCGTTGTGAGTTCGAGGCCAGCCTGGGCTACAAAGTGAGCTCAAGGCCAGCCTGAACAGCACAGTGACACCCTGTCTCAAAAAGACAAGGGCTGGGGATTTAGCTCAGTGGTGTAAGCGCCTGCCTAGCAAGCACAAGGTCATGAGTTCAATCTCTGGTGCTGCAAAAAATACAAAAATAAATAAAAATAAATAAATAAATAAATAAATTGAAGTGACTCAAGCAGAAGTTAAATGATTTGGACCCTGTACATAACAGGCAGCATCTGAAGAGTACGTAACTCTCCCAGGCAAAGAAGGTTGGGAGTTTTATGAGGTATGGAGAAGAGAGGGATTTAGTTTTTAACTGCGATTAGTCTTGCAGTTGTAATGACTGGAGATGGCTCTTTTAAAAATATTATTCTCGTGTTTCTTGCTCAGAATTATTGGTTTAATCTCAAGAAGAAAGCTGTTGGAACAGTTCTATCAAGAGTCCATTTGCAATCCTGTGATTTATTGGGTAGCCTGTGTTTAGGAGAAGGTGGCAAAAGTAACGGCAACAACGCCAAAGAAAGATGAAAGGAGAGGAAAAAGAGGCAAGAGTTGAAGGCAGTAGGAATAAGAGAATGTGGGGTCTTGCTATCATGCTGTTTTTAAAAACTCTTTTACAAAGATAATATCCATCCCCTCAAAGTTTTCTTCTGTTTTACTATGGTCCTTTTCTCCAATGTCTCATTCCATAAGACTGTCAGTGCTACCTTCTGTCACTATGGATTAGTTTGCATTTTCTAGACTTTTATGTACAAGAAATCTTGTCTTCTTTCATCAGCACAGTTGTTTTGAGAGTCACCCATATTATTGTATGCATCAAGTAGTTCATTCTTTTCTGTAGCCATGTGGAATTCTCTTACTTGGTTATATCATAGTTTGCTTATCCATTTATGTCAATGGGGTATAAAGTATTTTTAGATTTGGCTACTACAAATAAACCTGCTATAAATATTTATATACAAGTCTTCCTATGAACGTGACATATAATTACTTCATCTCTATTAGGGAAATACCCAGGAGTAAAATGAGAAGATTATGTGATAGCTGTATGTTAAACTTTTTTTTTTTTTTTAAAGAAACTGCTATGGTCTTTATGAAAGTGGTCGCATCATTTAACATTTCCACAAACAATGTGTGAGAGTTCCGGTAGCTTCTCATCTTCACCAGCACTTGTTGTGTTCAGTGATTTTGTTTTTTGTTTGTTTGTTTGTTTCTTATTTTGCAGTGCGGGAGGTTGACCAGAGGGCTTTGCGCATGCTAAGGAAGTGACCTACTGCTCATGTCTCCTCAGTCTTTTTAATTTTAGAAATTCTAATTTGCAGATAATAGCACCAAATTGAGGTTTTGAGTCTCATTTTTCTAATTTCTAACAATGTTGAGCATCTGTTAAGGTAGTCGTTTTCTGTGCATTTTATTTGGTGATCTGTTCAAACTCTGCCTATTTTAAAACAAGTTGGAAGGGATGGGGATTTAGCTCAGTGGTGTAAAGCGCCTGCCCGGCAAGTACAAGGTCACAAGTTCAATCCCCGGTGCCACAAAAAAAACAAAAAACAAAAAAACATGTATTCAGTTTTGTTAGGTTTGGTTCTGTCCTGTCTTGGTTTGTTAGATTTTACGGTGTCAGATGGGATGGGGCAGCTAGTTTGAACGTAATGGGATGTATTATGGTAATCATAGCTGGTTTCCTATTATCTCAGTTTGTAGTCCTATAATGCTTTCATTCTTGTGTTTAGTCGGTGTTATTCTGTTCTGTTTTGTTTGATTTTATTATGTGTGATGGCATGAACAGCTATTTTGAAGAAAAAGAGACATAGCAACCATTGTCCATTTCCTGTTATATGGTTTTGAAGTCCTGTAATACTTTCTTTTGTTTTGATTGGTTTTAAGCTGTTTTCTTATTCTTTGATTTCACTGTGTATGAGGGTATGGACAGCTATTTTGAAGAGAACAAGAGACACTATGGAAGCCATTGTTGATTTTCTATTGTCTTATTTTGAAGTCTCATAATGCTCTCACTCAATTGTTTTGACTGGTTTTATACTATTTTGTTTTGTTGGATGGTATTGTGTGCGAAGGTATAGACAACTATTACAAAGAAAACAAGAGACCTTGTTTTAGCCACTGTTGATTTCCTGTTGTCTTGCTGTGAGGCCAAGTGTTACTTGCATTGTTCTGTTCTGATTTGCTTTGTTCTGTTTTGTATTGTTTTATTCTCTTTAACATTAAAAAAAAAAAACCAAGTTGGGTTATTTTTTACTGTTGAATTTCACGAGTTCTTTACATGTTAAGAGTACAAAGATTTTTATCAGTTATGTGATTTTCTAGCATTTTCTACCAGTCTCTAGGCCTGTCTTTTTGTTCTCTTAACATACCATTCAAAGAGCAGTCTAATTTATCATTTTTTAAAAAATAGAATGTGCTTTTGGTGTTTTCTTAAAAGTCTTTACCAAACCTAAAATCACAAATAGGTTGTCCTATCTTCTATAAGTTTTATCATTATCTGATTTACATTTACGCCTATGATCTGTTTGGAGTTAATTTTTATATGTGGTAGAAATTTCAATATTCAAAGCTCAGTAGTTTACCTATGGATATCAAACTATTGAAATTCTATTTGCTGAGAAGACTATCCCTTCCCCTTTGAATTAATTTTTCATTTTGTCTATAATCACTTGGCCATATATGTTTGGTTCTGCTTCTGGAATTGCTGTTCTTACTCATGTGTTTGTTAGTCTTAGCACCAATACCATACTCTCTTCCTCTCT
>RJWT010042308.1:0-12157 GCA_004365215.1 Cuniculus paca
CGCCCCAGTGAAAGTTCTCACCCCTTCCGGGAGGCTCCGTTTCTGCAAAACAAAGACAAACAGAGAGATCAGGCCAAGGGTAAGGCCACCATGGCCAGAGAGCAGGTTCTGGACTGGGGCCAGGGCTTAACAGTGCCCCACCACATAACTTTAAAGGCCCTCCAGACACAAGACCCTCCCAGGCCACATATCAGAGGTGGAAGGACTCTTGAATAGGTGGGGACACTGAAGTCCAGAAAGAGATAGGTCTCTAGGTTACCCAGGGAGCAAGAAAAGAAAAACTGAACCCAGCCCTCTCTTCATGCCCCACCAAGCCCAACTCATTCTGTCTCTCATTCTGCTTTCCCCGGTCCTAGGTCCATAGGCATCTTCCCAGAACACCTTATCTCCAGCCACGGCCCCATGGGACTCAGCTCCGAATTTTATAGAGGCCTCTGCACCTGTCTGAGACTCAGCCTTCATAACCTTGGTGAGTCAAGAAGTTCTTGGCGCATCACCCATTTAGGGAACTGAGGCCCATGGAGTTTTAAGCGCCTTTCTCAGGGTGAGACAGCAGGCTAGAATAGGCCTTGGCTGGGGCCTAGTTCTCCCAATGTCCTGCACTGTCCAGTAGTGCAATGCCCAGTCCTCTGCCTCCTCTTCACCCCACTCAGAGGACTTACCTAGCATGGCACTCTGATAGCAAAGGGGGGCAGACTCACCTCTAGCAGCCGGAGGGGGCTTCTTGAAAAGCCAGAGGCTGCCAAGCTGGAGAACAAAGCCAATGCAAGGTAGGGCCACCAAGCCGATGCCATTGCTAAGCACACAGGCTTAGCTTGTCCTCTTTATATGAGCCCAGTGTTTTCCAAGCAGGGTCAGTGACCCACAGCATGGGGCTGGCCCAGCAGAGGCGGGAAGCTTTCCGGGAAGCTAGGCGTGGGTTATCTGCCCAAAGAGGCCCAGTGGGGACTGTCGGCTGTGTGAGGGCTTCTCTCCTGCCAGGCAAGGGCTACAGAGGCTCTTCAGAGAATAGAAGTCGTATGTGGACAAGTGGGCCCTGGGCTCCCTTGGTGTGCATGATGGAGATGGGTGTGGAGTTCCATGGGGAGCAGGAGCCATCTTGGCATTGTTGCCTTTTGTCCTCATTATTCTCATGGTGCTGATCTACTCCCTGGATCACAGCCCCTCCTTTCTCAAAGTAACCAGGGGACAAAAACAAACCATCACTCCACAGCTGAGCCCCTTGCTCATTACCCTTCTCTGGCTGTCAGGGCCCCGAGAAAAGGATAAACCTTAAATCCTGTGGCCTAGCATGCTCTCTGGGATCTGGCTCCAACTCAATTTTCTGAGTTTAGTGCCCCCACACTAGTATACCCCCTCTTTGCTGTACATGGCATCTCTCATCTCTCTGCCATCCCCAGCCCACCTCTTCCAAGAGCCTTGCTCCTTCTGCCTCTAATGGGCTACAAAGACACACACCCCAAGCTCCCTGAGGGCTCATCCTGTCACTGTGGTGAAGTTTGTGTGCTCAGGTATGATGGTGCCCTCTGAATGCTCCTAGAGGACTGGACCTTGTCACATTCCCCTCTGTCCTTCCAGGGTCTGGCCAAGGACTTGGCTGATCTCGGTCATTGTCCTAAATGTCTCCAGTGAGGCTGGGACTCTGGCATCCAGGACAGGAACTTCTGAATGAGGACTGAGATCTCATCTCCTAAGACACACCAAGGCCCTGTCAGTCCCCAGCCCCTCAGTGAGGCTGCCAAGTGTCCACTATCCCCATAACTTCTCTGAACAGAGCTGACCCAGTAACCCTCCTACATGGCACTACTATGGGTGGTATGGACAAGGACACCTGGCCAAGGACAGCTAACTTATGGATGGACCCATAGCCTTGGCTGAATCCCTGAGCCTGACAGTGAGGTGTACAGAGAAAGCTAGGAGCAGGGAAGAGAGAGAAGGCAGAAAACAGAAATGTGAGGCAGAGAATGACAAAGGACTAATGTTGAAGATGGCAGTAGCCACAGAGCAATGACAGAGTTATGAAGTCAGAAAAATGATGGCAGAGGGACAGATACAGCTTCTAGGAGGCCATAACTTGTGCTTGACGCCTGACTAGGCAGCACCTGGTCTCTTCAGACCTCCTGAATCTGATGCCACTCTCTACTGGCAGCAGGTCCAAGCTCTGGCAGAAAGGAGACTAAACCGAGCAGGTGCTGATACCTGGAGGTAGAGACAGGACCCCTCAGAGCTGCAATGGGACTTTTTGTTTTCTGGATCTGGGGACTTCTGTTCATGTGGTCATTTTCAGCACCTGTGATCACTGCCATCAAGATGGTTGGGGTTGAGGTGGGACTGTCATCTTGCCCACATTACCCAAAGACTTCTCTTCATAGCCCCACAGCTGTCTGCAGAGGTCGCCCCAAGCCTCTTTCATCAACCGCTGTCTCTTCCCCAAACATTTGGAGTTTTATGAGAGGGACAACTCAAAATAAGGATTCTGAGGATGCTTAAGAGACCCCTAAGAGATAGATAGCTAGGGTCTTGGAGGGAACCAGAATCATTGTCCAGAATTTAGAATTACATGGAATCTAAGAGAGCTCCAGGTCCACCCCATTTTCATTTTACAGCAAGTGCAGATGAGACCCCAGCTGGGCAGGGCATTGCCCAGGGCAGTGCAGCCAACTTGCAGTCCAGGCTTGCCCTCATAAGGCCCAGCACACTTCCGAGCCTCTGCTGGCCATGCAGCCTGCTGTGAAATGGGCCTGTGTTCCCAGACCTGGGACAGCCTTTGAGTTCAGCATTTGTGTTCATCATATGGGTCCTCAGAACCAACCCTTGTGCTGTTTGAGCCCTCACAAGCTTATCTGTAGTGGGAACCAGACAGAAGTCAGCAGAGAAGAAAACATAAACTCTTAGCAACAGCATAGATGGAGGCCCACACACCTTCATACAGAGGGTCAGTGGCTCCCCAGAGTGTGCACACTGTGATGTTGTATTGTAACTGGGTCTCAAGCCCAAACTAAGGGAAGGAACTCTAGTGGGGTAATTCTAGACTTCAGTGTGAGGAGACCATGGGCTGTGGTTTGTGGGCCCTTTTAGCAGTGGCCATATCTGCCTTTGGGAAGGCTCTGGCTTGGTCCCTAGAGGTGGCCACCCCAGCAGGGAAATGGGCTGAAGTGGAGGCCTTGACCCCAGTGGTGCAGCCTCCTGATCCTTAAGGACTTCTTCAGGATACCAAGTCTGTCTGGAAGTAGTTCTTTCATATGCTCATTCTAAGTTATCCAGAACTGAATCCCAGTAGGTTTTGGCCATCTGGTGACTGGAATATTCATGTATGACAGATGCTTGATGTCAACAACAGGGGTTCAAACCCTGGCTCTGCCACTGATAAAAGTGACTTAGGAGCCGGGTGTGGTGGCTCACGCCTGTAATCCCAGCACTCGGGAGGCTGAGACAGGCGGATCGTTGTGAGTTCGAGACCAGCCTGGGCTGCAAAGTGAGCTCAAGGCCAGCCTGAACGGCATAGTGAGACCCTGTCTCAAAAACAGGGCTGGGGATCTAGCTCAGTGGTCTAAGCGCCTGCCCGGCAAGCGCAAGGTCGTGAGTTCAATCCCTGGTGCTGCAAAAAAAAAAAAAAAAAAGTGACTTAGGACAGATTACCTAATCTCAGCTATAGATGAGTATAATAAAAGCATCCCCTGGACCTATTGGGAGCATACATTTAGAGGATTCATGTAAAATACAGGATGAGTGCCTGGCTGCAGGAAGCCCTGGGTCAATGTGACTGTCCATGCCACCAGAGTAACAGTGGGCCCTGGCCTGAGTGGGCAGTGGTGTTCAGAGGGTACTCGGACCCAGAGGGCCTGGAGCCTGGCAGCTGCAGAGATTAGCAATGCAGGATATGGGGGTAGAGTTGCCTTGGGCTGCCCTCCCAGCCTGTGACCTGCTTTTCCCAACTTTGGGTTGGCTGTGATCTCTGAGCCCTCTCAAGGGGCAGCATCTTGGGTCACTTCCTTGCCATCCTCCTTCCCAAAAAAACAGCCAGTTCTGGGCATAACCTCTCTTTATTGGATGTCATAGGGTTCTTTGACAAAAGGAACCGGCTTGGTCAGGCAGATGCCCTCCTCCTCTGCCACAGTCCCAAGGGAAGTCTAGTGTACCAGCTGGAGGGTTCAGAAGATATCAGGGACGATGTAGTCAGTGTGAGTACCATCGATCAGTCCAGCTCCATTGTTGTGGACAAACCAGCAGGACACCTCTGCCCCATGTCGGGGGTCCTTGCTATAGTCTCTTTGCAAGCCTCTGAGAACAGACAAGTCAGCTGAGGTTACTCTTCTTGGAGCCTTGCAAGGCTGCACCACCTCCCCAGGAAGCACACCCCACCCACGTGACCCTGGGAGGACAGTCTGGACCAACAAGAGGAAACAGAAAGCACCATGGACAGAAACATTGGAAAGCAGCCGGCCCACCTGGTGACTGTCAGCCAGCGGTTCTTCACCACCAGTGTGGCATCTGGTTTTGTGGGGTCAGAGCCTGGGCGGAGGTCCAACACTTCAAAATTGAAGGGGTGTAAGAATTGTCCTGGAAAGGCACATGAGAGGAAGAAGTTACTGTCATGGGCTTGCTCTTGCCTTGCAGGTGCTCAATGGGGGCTGAGCCACTTTTTTGCATGGGTTTTTTCGAGGGCTTGAGTGTTTCCGATAAGTCTTAGCTTCAAAAGCCACCTTAGTTCACTTGCTGCAGAGACACATATATTTCCAGGTGGTACTGTTTTTAACCAGTTCTGAAGGAATCTGGCCGGGGAGAGAGGTTGGAGGTTTTGGTGCCCAACAGAGAACAGAATGGACAGAAAGGCCATATAGGAGCAGTGTGGCTGATGACCCTCCCCACTCACAATGTCCCTGGAGATGCTCTGGACCTTTCTGTCTATGAATTGGACCTCTTCCTATACCAGTATTGTTTGTGTTTGATCACAGCACTTTGAAGGGACAAGACTCTCACTGGGACAAGCCATCTCAGAGGTCTAAATCTTGGTAGCCACACTGCAGATTGGCCTGTCTTGGTGCCCCAGGAACCATGAGCACACCCAGCCAGCCATACCCAGTAGCCCATGTGTCCGAGGTGACATCCAGCGACTATCCAGCACATAGAAACCCAGGAAGTCCTGGTGGACTGCACTGCCTCTCCATACTCGGTGGAGGACAACCTCAAAGGTGGCCTTGCCATCCATGGACACCACCAAGTTCCTCTTCTTGTTGATGGTCACCACCATCCTGCAGAGCCAGGTGACCATGAGAACAGGAGCAACTGCACTACATACCTCTCCATTCAGTTGTCCCCATCCTGTCAGACCCAGGTCTTATGACCAGAGGGTTAAGTCAGAGAGACAAAATTACTTGCCCAGTGTCACACAGCTGGGAAGCAGTGAATCCAAGACTTAGATTCTAGCCAGTCTATTATCAGAGTCTGTGACCTCTGATTTCCACTCATCACTTATATCTTCCACATGGGACTCAGCTTTGCTGCCCAGAATCAGGCTCTGGTACTCGACAATTTGTTAAATAAAAGAATAACCAAAGGAAGGACCAAACACGAGACAAGGCAGATGTGACAGGTGCTAAAAGAGAAGCCCAGAGAATGCTGGGATTCAGCAGAGCAAGAGAGTATACGGCTTCATGGAAGCAGTACATGCTGGATCTGGGAAGATGAGCTGGCTTTGCTGGTGGCATTGGGAATGGAATTCAGAGCATTCAGGCATCTAGGCCAGGAGCATGTGCCCAGGAACCAAGGAAATAGGTCCCCGGACTCTGACCTGTCTGCACAGGGCCTACAGGCATCACCATGGACACTAGGGATAAGGGCTCTACAGATTCAGGCAGCAGATTGAGTACAGGGAGCTTTGGGTCTTCACCATGACCCCCTCCCACCCAGGCCTGGCCTAGTTACCCGTCCTGCTGCAGCACAGCCTGGTCTCTCCAGGAGAACACGGGCCCACCTGAGCCAGGGCTCAGTGTGATGTTTTGGGGAGTCACTTCCAGTTGAAAGCCTGTCGCAGGGTTTGTGATCCCCAGTCTCCCAAAATATGTGCCTTCATGCTGCCCAAGGCTCCTGGTCTTGCTGCCAATGAGCTGCCCATTCACTGAGAAACCTGTAGGGGCGGGGGCGGGCCATTGTCAGGGAGGGTTCCGGCGGCCTTTGCTCATGTTCTATATCCTTCCACACCATAGAGCTGTCAGAATTTGTCCCGTTCCTAGAACCAACTCCTTTTACCTTCCATCCCTCCCATCACACAAGATGTCTCTGGCCTAGCCCTCTGTCCTGGGCTTTTACAGAGGCCTTGCCTTCCCTTCTCTGTTCTCACACAGGAGGAGGCTCACGACAGTGCTGGAAGTGCTGTGGGGACCCTTCAAAGAGGTCTCCCCTCACCTGAACACCCAGCACAGCATCTCTCGCCCTCTGAAATGACCATCTATGAAGAGAGTCATCTGTTTGCTTTCAGCTTTCCCTAAACTGCATGAGGGCAGGGACTGTCTTGGTTCCCACTTCGCCCCAGCCCCCAGCAGGTTCTCAGCAAACACTTGAAGTTGAACTGGGAGGGAACAAAGAAGGAAAAAGAGCCAAGAGGTAGAGTTCCCCACCTCCTCAGCACTTTGGGAGGATACTCTTGGAGGCTCTGCTGTGGAGAAGGTAAGTCAGGACCCCTGCATAATTTGCAGGATCTAGTACTAGATAAAAAGGAAGGGTTGCTTGTTCTAGAATAGTTAAGAATTTCAAGATAGCAAGAGCAGAGCATTAAGCAAATTTGCAACCCTTCTAAGTGCAGGTCCTGTGCACTTACACAGTCCCATGCCCATGAGGCCAGCCCTGTGTAGGGTCCAGCTAGGATGCTGCAGCAAGAAGGAGGTAGGTGGAGCCCAGCCAAATTGATGCTACACAGGGCAGTGACAGTGCAGGCTGTGACCACAGTCTGTCCGTGCCTGAATGTGAAGGAGGCCTGTCCCTGCCCTGGCTGGCAGAGGGCATGCTATCCACCCTACCTGTGTCAGGGTCTTGTACCAAGCTGAGGATCACACCAGGCTCCTCATTGATGTTAAAGCACAGGGTGTCCTCTTGCTGGGGCACGTGGATGATGAAGTGGGGGTCAGTGTCCACTGGGAGCCAAGCATGGATATCATTAGATTGGGCATCAGGCAGATGGAGCCAGCTGGGGCAAGCATTCAACTAGGCAGGTTACAGAAAGAGAGAGAGAGAAGGCCAGGCAGGGGGGACATCTCTTAGACCCTCCCCAGCACTTACCACCTGTCACTTGGTTTGGCAGCTGATGGAAACTAGAGCTGGGCTGAGTAGGAGGTGGCTGCAAGGCCGAGAGTACAAATGCTGTGGGGCAGAGCAGATGACATTGGGGAGAAGGGCTGGGCTCTCAGGGGCTGCCAATCCCTTTGCTGGTGCTTCTCCCACCCTCCCAGGCTGGCCCGAGGCCACAGGAGCAGAGGCAGGCACGATGTGCCCAAGAATGCTTCTCAGGATGTGGGAATAGAAGTTGGACCCTTTACAATGGTTTAGCTGCTCTGTCTCTCCCCATGGAGACCCAGGTGGGGGAGCCAGGCCCTCATCAGGGGACTGTTCTGAGAATCCCCAGTGGGGCAGTGAAGAGAGCTGGTGAGCTGAGAGCTTTGGTCAAGGTTGAGGGCTCAGCTGGAGGGACAGCAACATGAGAACTGAGCAGGGTGGAGATACAAGTTGCCAAGATGGCTGCCACTTACTCCTTCTGGGTCCTTCCATCTCTGCAAAAGACAAGGACAAAGTGCACAGTGTCACCATTCAGTCCACAAACACACCTTGTCCTGTGCCCCAAGGTGAACCTGACCCTGGCCCAGCACTCCTGGGGCTCCCAGCATGCCCCACATGGCCTCCAGTGCCTCACAGACACACACTCTTGTGGTGGGGCCCATAGAAACTGGCAAGGCTCACGAAACATGGAGGGCGTGGTGCCAAGTTTGGGGTGAAGTGGGGAAGGGTGTCTCGGGGTAGGCAAAAACCAGAGAGGGAGTCGGAATGGGGAGCTGTATGCCTACGGGCTGGATCATGTGCCACCTGCCCAGTTACCAGAAGTCCCACACTAAAACCAATATGATTTAAAACTTACCCAAGGGCGGGGAATCTGGAAAGGAGGAAAAAAGAAGAGAATTAAAACCCAGAAGGCTTTCGGCCCGCAGCCTCCCCCTCCACAGACCCTTGGTGCCCATACCCTCTGGAGATTTGTCAATGGTGGGCTCCAGCCCATCTTCATCCGCCATGCCCCTGATGGTCATGGAGGTCAACGGTGTCACAAACTGATAGTCCAGTGACATCTTCAGGACCTGGGCTGATAAGTTGGCCTTCTCCTCCCCTTCTGTCTTCATCCTGCATGCAAGACATATGTGGCTCCAAGAGCCCAGCTCAGGTGGTAATAGACCTGCACTCCCTTTTCCTCCACCTGTTTGTTCACTCATTTGTTCATTCGACAAACATGCATGAAGCACCTGTAGTGCGTTATTCCATGGCTGTGGCCTTAAGGATCTCAGGGTTTCAAGACATCCCACAAAGAAAACCTGGACATTTGACAGGTAGAGATACACTGGGAATTTAACAGCAGCAAGATCTAGGGCAAGTGGTCTGGTCTCTCCGAGCCTTTGTTCATCTGTTACGTGGGGATTAGAGAGAATTTCTCCACCAGCTGTGGGGCCTCAGTGAGGGTGTTTAGACATACCAGCTCTCAGCAAATGGCTGTCTCTTCCAAGATGGCTCAGTGGGGTGAACGGCGCTGTCTGCAGAGCTCCCCGCCCACACTGTTGGCCAACTGGTTGATGTTAACTCAGAGCCAGAGCAGAAGGAGGAAAGTAAGTCTGATCCACTCATAACCCTGAAGGGCCAGAAGCACCCCTTCTCTGTTCACCTCGAGGGCTGAGGGAATTTGGGGGTGGGTTGTGCCCACCCTTGGCAGCTGCAGGGCCCCTACCGCTTGGCTAGAAGCTGCTGGATGGTGAGATAGGCCCAGAGACGCTCGACATGGTTCTCCAGCATGTGGCCACGCTCTTGGAGCAGTTTCTTCATTTCTTCCTCATCCACTAGGCAGGTTGTCTTGAATTCCTGGCCCTCCTGAGAGTTGTGGTGAGAGAGGCCAGGTGCCATGATAAACACAAGCCTTAACTGATGTCTAAGCTCTGAAGGGTCCCACTATCTTCTGGTCTCTGCAACTTTGATCTAAGCATCACCCTCTTTCCTGAGCCTGTTCTCCTCATGCCCATTCATTTGTTCATTTATTTGTTAATTCTACAGATGTTGGCCAAGCATGCCCTGCAAGCCAGGCTTGGCCTAGGCCCTGGAATCTGGTGGGGTGAGAGGACCAGGCCCTACCCTCATGGAGTTACCCTCCCTGGGACAGGCAGACAAGTACCAAGCTGTTTCTACTGTGATTAGCTTCTCCAAATGCCCACAGAGTTCTGGGCAAGTTGCATACTTGCCACAGCACATAAATATACCCTCTCTCCTCAGCTACAATAATGGAGCCCCCTTCCCAAGGGTGTCCTTTGTACTAGGCACTGCATAAGGCTATTGTGTGGATTATTCCATTTACCCATAAAACAGTCTGATGTGGTATTACCTGTGCAATATGGAAAAGGAAACTAAGGCTTAGAGAGACCTGAATTCACTTGCTCAAGGTCACCAACCTGGTTAGGGCAGAGTTAGGGTCCAGCTCAGCTCTCTGCACTCAAAGCCTGAGTAGAGAACCCTGAACTACATTGTGGGCTCAAGTCTATGACTGGAGGGCAGAGCCCAGGTCTCCCCCACCTGTGACCTCTCCGCACATCCATGTGCACATACATGCACATGCTACACTGTTCCACAAAGCCTGGTACATGGTAGGTGTCTGGGAAATGGCTGTAAAGTGGGCATGTGTGGGAGGTATTGGACTCTTGCTGTCTCACATCCCAGAAGAATGATGTGACAAGGAAGAGGTGGTCCACCTGGGGTCAAGAGAGTGCAAGTAACTGAGGCCATCTTGCCCCATTCCAGCTGGCCAGTCCCCAGGTGTTTGGTGAGTGTGGCATGGTAGAAGTAGGGACACTACTCTGGGGAAAGGGAAGCCCCAGCAGAACAGCATGTGTTTGGAGACTCTGGGTGCTATCTGGCCTCTCCGCCCTCCGCGGGCCACCATTTACCCCTTGGGCCTTCACATCAGCCTTGAAGATCCCCTGTTTGTGGTCTGCAATGCGCCCAGCCACCACAATCTCCGAGCCATCGTAGTACTGTTTATGTCGATGCTGGGTCAGGGCCGAGACAGCGTCCTGGGGGTACTGCAGATCCACATCCACCAGCAAGGGACTGGCTACCTGGTTATAGAAACCCTGAAAGGATAGGGAGTGTGGCCTCAGAGCCGAGCTCCCTGGGTACCTGATGAGAAGTTTGCTCACAAGATGGGGTGTCAGAATCCCCACTTTAGAGGAGGAACCTGAGCCTCAGAGAGGTTAAGTAACTGGTTCGAGGTCACACAGCTGATTTGCACTCTGTATCAGAGTTTTATATTCTTCTCTAGATTGATGGGCTCCCCGAGGCATGCTGTGGATGGTAAGTGAGGGGTATGGGAGAGACCTGTAGCTGCTGGGTGGCATCGTGGTCCTCATAGATTCTCTGGGCCCATCCATTGTTCTCCATGGACATGACCTCCAGGAAGCTGAAGTCCACGTCGTGGCCAAAGCCCAGGTTGTAGAGCGGGAACCTTCCCTGGATGGCATTGCGGATGTTCTTTTGGATCTGGGCGCGGTCCGTCACCCCTGCAGCCACACATCAGACAGTGACAGGAGGCCAGTGCACAGGCGTGTGGAGCACGTGGGGAACACTGCCTGAGGCCCAAGCCTCCTACTGCAGAACACCTCCATCCCCGGGCATCTGGAGGTAGCACCTCCCTGGCTTACCTGGTAACTGCAGCCGCTGGCAACAGAGCTCCTCCCAGGCCCTGCCCATTCGCCGATCCACCGGGAGGAGATCTGATCTGTTTCAAACTCTCCCCTGTGGCTCCTTGCCATGGCCTGCAAGGCCCCACCAACTATTCCACCCTCGTTTCTCTCTGTGTACCTGGCCCACCATTTCCGGGCAGGCCCTGCAGTGCATATACTCTCCCACTCAAGCTGCTCCCTCTGCCAAGGATCCCGTCCTGCCTCCCCCTTCTCCTTCCAGACTGAGCTCAGGGCTCACTTCCTCCGAGGACCTTTCCAGACCTCACCTGGGCCAAGAGTCCCCTGTCTGTGGTCCCCCAGCCCTGTGGTACACTGTTCTTTCAGGGACTTGGGTCTGCCTCCTCCTGTAGACCTTGGGCTCCTTCAAGGAAGAGACAGCTCTTGTTCTCAGTATCTCTTCTCAGTCCCTTGTCCTGCACTTGGCACAAGGAAGTGCTGAACACATAGTTCATTACACTTAACCCAGGAATCCTAGCCATCCTCCAGGCCCTTGTTAGCCCTGTGTCAGGCAGAAATGTCCTCCTTTCCTAACTCACAGGAAGAGGTACACCTACTGAGTTTATGATCTCCATCATGTTTTTATTTTTATTTTGTATTTTTTTTTTTTACGGCACCGGGGATTGAACTCATGACCTCATGACCTCACGCTTGCCAGGCAGGCACTTAGGCCACTAAGCTAGATCCCCGGCCCCCTGTCATGTTTTTAGACCAGTGCCTGACTTATCCCTAAGTTTTTTGGTCCCCCAACAGCATCTCCAATGGTTGGGTTTCCAACATTAGTGTGAACACCTCTGGTGACAAGGAGATCATCATCTCCCAAGGCAGCTCTCCAGGTACTCACCCTCAGTTGGGTCGCCATCTGTCAGCATAATGACAATGGAGGCATGGTTGCTGAGTTCTGGGAGGCTTTCCTGAGCTTTGTTCAAGATCTCAATTCCCCGGAGCAAACCTCCATTTAGGTTTGTGGCTGTAAAGGAGAGAAACCCGACCAGGGTACACCCATATTCTAAGGAAACAGATGTGACTCCGAGGCGGCCTGGGACCCCTGCCCTTACCTCCATTCAAGGAGAAGCCCCGCACAAAGTCTCCAGCTGCTTGCAGATTGGCTTTGGATGCTTGCACCAACGAGCCCTTCCAAGATTGCACACGGGACCCGAAGAGAACCAGGTCAAAATAGTCCT
>RJWT010042309.1:0-12156 GCA_004365215.1 Cuniculus paca
TTTACATCTGAAATATACCCTCCCAATTTTGTTTGCCTTAGGTAAAAACTGTGTGCTAATAGGAAGCATTTTAAAGGTTATATGCAGATCCTCAAGTGACATAAGTAAACAAGAATGACTGCTGACATCCATCAAATTAAATAGACATGCAGTCAGTTCACTGGTGGTAAGAATATAAACCAGATAGCAAGATTAATTTAATTTTCAAATACTCAAGGCCAGAATAAAATATTGGAATTAAACATTCTAGTTTCTTTAATAATTTTCAGTCCTGGAGTAAATAGCTAATTCCTTTGTACAATAACTACTCCCTTTGACAGAGTATTAGAACAAGAAAACAAGTTTTTTATAAATTATAATTATTTGCAAAATTTCATTTTCTCCTTCAGAAAAGAGTATTATAACATTAGAGTTTTGTTTTTAGATCAAGGCTTGAAGCAGAGAGATAGGGATTCATTTACTTTTCATTTTGCCTGAAGCCATCCATACATCTATCTACCCATCCATCCACCCATCCACCCATCACCCATCCACCCATCCACTCATCCACCCATCCATCCTGGGATAAGTTATTTTTGTTTACTGCCTTACTAATTTGGAAAACTATAGTGCAACACTTCATATCCTTTCAGCTCTGACTCTTTTTGAAGTCATTATCATTATGATCCATTCCATGCTGGCTTTAGCCAACTTCACACATGACAGTACCTAAATTTGAACAACGTATTCTCACTTTTTGTTGTGGGGGGTCCTCTGATACTGGCATGTTTGATTTTTTAGGAATACATTTGATAGGCATAAATTACCCAGAACTTAGGGGAGTTAATGACCATGAGTCTACTTTTGGGGGGAAAAAACTTTTAAGCACCAGTCATCTGCAAAATATAATATGCAATATAGCAACTATGGGGGATTTCCTTCTGTCTTGTTTTTGAAATCCAAAATTGTTCTCGCTGTTTTGTTTCATTTTGTTTCATTGTTTAATTTTATTCCCTTCGAAATAAAAAATACAATATTATATAATCAATCTTTGTCTACTTTTCTGTTTCACTTCCCAAATCCTTCACTCTTCCTCTAGGATTTCTCCCACAGACACTACCTGCATATCTAAAGCTGGGGCTCTTAAGGATACTAATAACAAAGTAGTGATTAGAATAGGCAATAGAGGGATATTACAATGGAACTTTGAAGTTGTATCATTTATCAGTTGAATAGCAAGAAGGACCCATTGTGTGTAGTTAATGGGGAAGTAGTAATCTTCAATATGCGGCAGCATCACAGTTACTCTTAGCTATGCTAGAGTAGGATGGGAAAAGAGCAAAGCCTTAGTAACACCTGATAAGAGAAATATAGCTCCTTCTCTGGGAGAATATAATTATACAAGTATATATCATATATATTATATATTAATATTATGTATGTATATATGCAGGCACTAATGGACCTAGTTTTTTGTTTTGTTTTGTTTGGGTTTGGTTTTTTTTGTACCGTGAATTGAATTCAGGACCTTGTACTTATGCTGCTGAACTATCCCCCCTGGTAATGGACCTAGTTTTAATGTTTTGATTCTGGGATGGTTCCTGGAAACTTGGCCTCCATGATGGCCAACATTAAATAACCTGGAGATACTGAAAATGACCCCTAGAATATCGAGGTTAGGCAGTTTGAGGAGACAGAAATGTTAAAATGGATGTCCAGTATTATGTATATACAATCAGAGAACTCATTTCCTGGCTATTTTTACAGAAAGGCCCAGGGGAAAGTTCTTTCATGAAGGTTACCAAGATTGTACAGTGAAAAAACTGACATCTTTGAGGACTATAGTGGTGGCTATCTGCTACTGGTCAAAGAGATGGTACCATGGTACTGGCTTTCAATCAAATTAATGAATATGATAGGACCCTACAAGACAGAAGGAAGGTGGTGGAATTTAATCATCAGAAATAACCTTAGCACAATCATCATAAGGGTGGACTATAATGAGCACTATTTACATATGCGCTTCAATATGTAAAGAGCAAGTCGAATAGCAAGAAGCATATGGAATAGCATCAGTATGTAAATAGTAAGTGAAGTGCCACAAGAACTAATAAGCAGAATACTGATGTCAGTTACTACACTGGAACAGATCAAGATTCCTCATTCAGTCTCACATCTCAGTCACTTCCGGAACTAGAAGCCACAGACTAATGAAAAAGCTGACAAAACTTGAGATATAATCCTGAAATGACATCACAAAAGTGAATGAAAAATATTCTCATTACCCTTCCTCAAGGGTACCTCAAACCTCTATAGGTAACTCTGCATTGGATAAAAGAATACCTAGACTTTGTAAGGACTGTTGGATACAAAGTCTAACAATGATACTAGGGCAACTAGAATATTATCACACACCCTTTATTGAGGTGTTGGCTGATGCAAGGTTGTCAATAAATACATTTCTGCCCCAGGCATATTCTTATTAGGTCCTCACACCCATCTTACAAATACTTCCATGGCCCTTTCTCATACAGTTGGGTTATATGTAATTAGTAGGTTATAGAACTCTTACTTTAAGTATGAAGCATTTTTTAGAAATATCTTAAAAGAGTAAGCTTCATAAATTACCTCCCCATTAAAATAGGAAACGAGAAACAAAATCATTCCACAGATGTGCACCACTGCAAAGACTTAGAAAACAAAAGATGCTCATTATATACCTACCCTACTTATCTATTTGGCTGTTACAAAACCAGTTAGAGCACGAGAGACGACTGTGAGAGCCCATAAAGTTAAACAAATACTAACATGAATCACAACTGCTATGCTAAATGTGGACTCCTTCAAAGAGAGATTAACACACACTCTGGTATTTGGCATGTAGCTATAACCTGCTGAATGAGGTATACCTGGCAAATGTGTTTTTCTTAATCCTCATTGGTAAGGAAAATCCAAAGTAGTTTGCTTTCACTTGCTAAAAATATTTCACATTTGCTGTCTTATCCCAGGGCTATCACAGCTCTGTCACAATAGAATCTATAGAGACCTTGATCACCTTGACATACCAAAAAATGTTATGCTGTTTCACTATATTGATGACAACACGTTACTAGACATGATGATCAGAAAGCAATTATTCTAGTAAGAAACATGCGTGACACAGGGTCAGGACTGAATCTGCAATCTACTGCCTCAGCCCCAAGTCTACCTTTTATAACATACTTTCTAGAAACAGATTAGAAGCCATTAAGGACTTCCCTTTTCAGCAGTATAATATTAATCCTTGTCAATAGAGCACATTGAACTGGAGGTCATCATATTAAACTAAATAAGTCAGACTCAGAAAGACAAGTCTTATATGTTTTCCCTAATAAGTGGAATCTAAATTTTAAAAATATTTAAAAAGATGGCATGATGGTAGAGGAGACTGTTACTAGACAAAAAGAGGGGAATAAATGTAAGAGGCAGAGAGAATAAGGAAGGATATTAAGGGGAATAAATATGATCAAACTATGTTATCCCAATATTCTGTAAAATGCATAGGTATTAATACAGATGTATTAAAATACAGGATACTGGAGCAACACTACAAGAGAAAGAATCTCTTCACTTCAGTTAAATTGTGCTGCTATTTTTCTTTTCTTTGCTTCTACTATGCAACTAGCAGAAGTGTTCATTAGGACACAAGCATGTGCATGTGTATAGAAATATCCAGTGGTTCTTTGCCATAGAGCTGTAATCCTTCAGACCACATAATCCTTGGAAACTTGAAGGGCCTGTTTTAGTCTAGTGTGAAGACAAGTATGGTGGGCCTTAAGGTACGTTGCTGGTGAGCAAACTTCTGATGCCTTTGACTATGTGTTAGGCCATCTACCCGTTTAGGCCCATCAGCAGCCTGGAAGGTTTCTGTCTTTGCTACTTCTCATTGCAGGGATAAAACATCTGCAAGTTAAAAGGGGAAAGGTTTATTTTTGCTCACAGTTTGTAGAGGTTTCAGTTCACACTTGGCTGGGTCTAACTCAGGGTAGTTTGGCAGAGGAGAAATACTTCACTGCATGCAGCATGGCAGGGAAGAAGGAGAGTGGCATCAAGGGAGTAGACAGAACATGTATACATCACACACACCCTTCCAGGCCACGCCCACACAGTGACCCATCTCTTCCCACCAGGATTCGCCAGCCAACATCACTGCCAACTATAAACCCATCAGTGGACTAATCCAATTTCACACACCCATGATCCAGTCACTTCCCCCAAAGCCCATCTATGAGTCCATGAGGCTTTGGGGAGACATCTAGATCTAAGCCCCAACAGGCACTTCCTATCTCCCCACACAGATGCTGCCCATCCCAGGGACCTTATCCTTATGATAAATAGACTCTGAGCTGACACCCTATGTGATCACACCTATCAGCTTTAGCCTATACCCTGAAGAGTTACTTTCTGTTTGCTTAGAGATCACAGACCAGTGGATTTCTAGGGAAGGGGCCACAGTGACACATTTTCTAGGAATTTAAATTCCAGCCTGGGTGTGAGAACCCCCTCCCACTGTTTGATCCTTCTTTTACCCTGTGTTCCTTGGCCATAAGGAAGAATGTGAGTTACTGAACTTTCCCTGTTGAAGCTATTGTGGGTTTTTTATCCCATGATTAGACCCTGACTGATGAAATCTCACAAAAATTCAGAGATTTACTACTTTGGCAAATACTGTTAGGGTCCAATGGTCAAATGGTATGCTAGGACTATGCCTCTAAGTCAAAGACAAAGTGTTATCACCTGGGAACCTTTACCATTAAAACCCAAACACAGTACTTTGTTAGGTCTCATTGGAATTTGAAGTACTTGATAATACTTCTCTGATCTTTTAATCTGAAGGCTTGAAAAGCTATTGGCTTTAGGAGGGGTTTGGGCTGTTATATATGCTGGGATTCTGGATTGGATTGTGCTGTTGGAGCTAAGGATGTTGCGTTGAGTCTCCTCCCCATGAAAAGAGTTGTGGCACAGACCACTAGGACTCTGGCATATGGCCATGCCTTCTGAGGTAGAGACTATTAATATTTAAGAAATTGCTCCTACTGCACTTTTCAGCCCTCTGTGTGTACCCAATTCTTTGTGGTCACAATTCCAATAGTGAACTGAATATCATAAGATTTACCAAACCATAATTGTGGGTAGACTGAGTAGCAACCTGCTGTAACACAGAAATGAAACATTCAAGGGTAGGTTTGTGTGGATCTAAAAGATCAAAGGAAATTGTCTAATAAAATAGTGTAGATTCCCATGGCACTTAACCTCTATTACACCAGCTCTTGTCCAACAACTTATGGTCTTAAGAAAACTTTCCTTCAGCCAGCTAATGCAGAAGGAGAGCCTCAAGTCTCTTTCATGAATGAGTCGGCCCATTATGCTGCCATGAGCTGACAAAAAAGACTGCTTTGCATATCCCCTCCCATCTATAGCCCTGAAGGATAGCAATGCAGGAACATTCTCCAAAGGGCAGAACTTCGATCAGTATAGTTGGTTGTCTAGTTTTGTTTGTCCAAAATGTGGCTTAAAAGAGGGAGAGGAGTGAAGGCAGATGAAAAAAGAAATGAAAATATGTTATATACATGCACCAACTACATCCAAGAATGTAAACATTATGTACTGCAAACATGTACTAAAAAAACCAAAAATGATGTGACTTGAGAATGGATACGCGTGGTCTCCTGGACACTGGTTAGTGACTTGGCTGTTTGTTATGGGACTAGGCTGGATATTATTGGAGAATTGGAGACAACACATTCTGGGAAAGAGATGGGCATGGTTGGGCCTAGAATAGTGGAAACAACAATGGAATTTTGTATATATCCACTAGAGGTTTTGGTCTTATGAATGAGGCAGTTAACATCTAAATGTCTAGAATGACTTATGCTATGGTTGTCCACGAGCATTTTTACTCAGAAATGCCAATGCTGACCCAGTGGATCCATGAATTAAACAGTAATGGCAGGAAGAAGTAAACACTGCACAGAGCCTAACATGGGCTTCCCCTCACCAAGAATTACTTAGCTACTGCTCCTGCCTGTCAGTAGTCAAGGTCAGTGCAGAAACATGGTATCATACCTTTCCTCAAGGAGGCTTTCCTGCTACTTGGTGATGAGTTAGTAAATTGGACCCCTTCTGTCCTGGAATGGAATGAGTCATGCTCATTCCTGGTAACATTTGACTCTATCTCCATGTTTCTGCAAATGTCACCAGATAGACTTTTAAGAATAATACACTATATGGAAGTCCATGACCTTGCCTTGGATTGAGAAAACATTTTAGGGTTAAACAGGACATAACCAGTACATGGTCAAATAATTCACATATCTTACTCTTTGCTTCATCTCCCACAAACAGTTGGCCAAATAGAATGGTTGAAAGCCCAGGTGGTGCAACACACCAATGGAGGGAGAATATCCCACAGCATTGGAACCACTTTTAAGATGATGTGTGTTAAGCCAACATCTGCTACGTGGAGCTGCATTCCCAGTAAGTCAAATACACAATTTCAGAGTTAAAAGTCTTGCCTTATTCAATGTCACTCTTAGTAATCTGCCTGGGGAGTCTGTGTGTCACACTAAGAAAAGTTTACTCGTGTAGATTAGGGTCATGATTCTCACTAAGAGCACAGAAATGCTTTCCTCAAGGAACATGGTAAGGATTCAGTGGAACCAAAACTATCACTAAAACCTTATTACTTTGAGTTCCTAACACCAGTGGACCAGTGGGAAAAGAAAGAAATTACTATGCTGATGGGGTAATTTTCTGTGCTTATCACTGGAGCTAGAACTGCTGCCACACAGTGAGGGCAGAGAAGGTAAATCCAGAACCAAGAGAATTCTATGGGCGTTTTGCTTCTTTCTTTTCTGGTAATAATAGTGAATGGAAAATTCTAGCAAACACAGTCTGACAAAGGCAAGACACTCAAAGGCTTAGACACCTTGGAAATAAATGCTTATTTTATCTTGCCATAAGCAATCAAGATTAGATGAAATGATAATTTAGCATGATAGACATGAAAGATTGATGATTAATATCAAATATCAGTTTAGGATTACCAGCATTATTTCATCAACCTTAAGGTATGGTGTATGTACAGAGATTCAGGTTGGCTCTCATCTAAAATAAGATTCTGTAACAGATCTTATATAGGATTTAAAAATGGGAGGCGAGTACATGACTGAAGAAATGAATGAACTAGACTGAAGTACAGGTAAGGCAAGACGGTTGAGAGAAGGCACCACTCTGCCTTCCTCTTTCTTCATTGTAATTATGGAGAACAGTTCCACAGATTTTGAAACTTTCACAGAGAAGTTTTAAAATACTATCTTGCCTTACCTGTACCCTTTCCTGTCCTGCTCTGGGGCTTCTCTGTTGCCACGGAGTGGAAACTCAGTCAATGCACAAATGTGAGGTGTGGAGGAACCTCACACCCAGAGGACAACTTTGGGCCCAAGAGAAAATGGACAATTTCTTCAAACTCGTCAGAAAGGAGCCAGCAAGACCGAATAGATGTAGCTGACTTCACTGTGCATCTTTGCCTTTGTTTCTCTTCCTTTATATCTCCCCTCACTATTCCTAGGATCACATGGCAAATAATATACTTACACACAACTTTTGTCTCTGGCTCTGTTTTCAAGAGCAAATTGTCCCAGACACTTAACTGCCTTATTCCCATCTCAAACTTTGATAATACTGTAACCCACTTTCCAATGTGCATTTTTTCAAGGGGCAGTTTTGTCTCTTGTCTAAAATTAATTTTTCCATTTGCATTTTTTGTTCCATTACTTTCTATTTCCCTCAAGGACTTGTTCCATGAAGCTCTTCTCTTTCTTATATCTTCAGTTTCTCCTTTTCAGATGATTCTTCTCTGAAGACTACCTTCTCAGACAACTCCTACGCATAAGACTTGGACTCTAGATTTTTAATCTTCCTTTTAAATTTACTCTCAACCTTCTTGAAGGATGAGTTTACATTGTTTGAACGGTCTTACTCTTTGCTATTCATCCATCCACTTCTTAACCTCTAGTTATGGCCTTCCGTAGCCATCATTCTATAGCACTTTGCTTTAAAAATATTATCAGTGACTTATTCTTTCACTAACATATTAAATGGTGTTCAGTCTTAGCTTTGCTGAACTCAAATATTGGTCCCACTGAAAGACTACTTCCACCATTTTTACCACTGTTCTCTGAAATTCTTGTTTCTCTTCCATTTTTACTTCCTCTCTAACAAACATCTCTTTCACTAGAGATCTCTTTGTTGACCTGAATGTATCTAAAAGTTTAGCCCTTTGCCCATCCCTACTTTCTCACTGGACTTTCCATCTCTAATTTTATTCAAAATGAAATTTATAGCAGTGCTTAGCATAGTTTCTCATTATCTTCTTTATATAAATGACCTTTTAATCATATCTGAACTAAAATTTTTCCAGGGTCCAGTTACAGATTTCCATCTACCAGAAGGATCTCTCTGCTAATGTATTCAATTGATATCTCAAATTCTAAATGTTGGAAATATAATACATCATTTTCCAACTAAATATGCTCTGTGAAATGGATTTTGAACTTTCTCAGTCACAATAATTTCATCCTAATCTCCTTTGCTAGTGTGCTATAACAAACCAATTCCTAATTATTATTGACATGTCTTTTTACTTCTCTTAAATCTGTTTTATTCCACTAATTTGCATTAAAAGATTTTGAAATGTGCTGCCTGAACCCATAAATATGATTATAGAACTAATTTTTATAAAGCAGAATTAAGGTTCTATTGATAGGTTCTTTTCTTCAAGTAAACCCAGGTTTCCCAGGTGTCAGGTTCACATTCCTGTTTTATTGTTCAAGCTCTGGTCTTTGCCTGCTATCATAAACCTATTTCTACCAAGATCCCTTGATAAACTCTACTTCAACATAAACTTAGGCTGTGTGTGGAGGTGGAGATTATTGGGCGTTAAAGTGAACCAAGTCATTGTTCCACTCACAGCCTTTTGGCTAAGTAACTGTGAGATCTTGGGCCAAAATTTTATCCTGTGACTGTGAGGTTCAGTTTTTCTCATCTGAAAAATAGTATAATGAATACCTACATAAAGTCTTGCTAAGAAAGTGAAGTAAGATAATATATTAAAAGCACCCAAGAGTGTCTAATACCTCACAAGACAGCAGCAAATACTGTTTTTTTCCCCATATCTTCTTCCTTTTCACGCATGTCCCATGATTTCCAGAAGCAAGTCAATTTGCCAAAAATCAACTAGCCTGATGGCCACTACGCCAAATTGAATTGACTTTTGGCAAATTGGTTTCAGTATTTTGACACATACCCAAATTTACTGGCTCTGTGCTTTGCTAAGATTGTTCTGACTACTTGTCCTTGTCTATCATGCAGTCTCTTCGGGCCTTTTCCATCCTAAAGTCTTTGTTTTTGCATATGAACTTCCATAGTGATTTGTCTATACTATCTATCCACGAGCAAGTAATGTGGCCTTGAAATGCAGAGAAGCACAAGCTTGGGAAATTTACTAAATTTCTTACGATCATTGTGTAAGTGAAATGCCTCAGAGACATCTTGGTCTAAACCCAGAATTGGTTGTAAGTTGTCTGCACTGACCTTATGCCAGACTGCACCAAATGCTGAAAAACGCTCTAGTCTAATTGACTCAGGACTCTCTTACACAAGATTACAATCACAAGACATGGAAAACTATCTTTCATTCTCCTTTTCCCAAGAGGTATGCAATGTAAACAAAATAAAATTCTATTTACATGCTGTCAATCATTTTGTCAGTTACCCATTATTGTTTTTCAAGTACTTCAAAATATTAACACCTATTATCTTTATTTATTCTGTGAGAGTTGTTACTTTGTCTTACTTTATTCACTTGATGAACAATGTCCTTACGATTTGGGAATCCCATATTTTGACATTTTGCTGGCAGCATCATCTGAATATAACAGGTTCTAAATATTTTTTTGAGGGGAATGAATAAATGTTCACTGTATTGTGCTAGATACAGTACAGGGAGTGTAAAAAGTATGCAAGGTCTCTCCAAGGAATTTATTTTATAGGAAAAGACATGTTATTTGCAAATGAACTATTAATAACTACACAAAGTGAAATATGATTATAAGTTCAACAGTATAACAATGAGATACTCTAGCAGAGATCAGATCCTTACCTAAAAGAAGGATCCTTTCAATCAGTATCAGGATACTTTCAATCAGTATTTTCCCTTTATCTAAAGTGGTTTCAATGAATACTTCCAAGATCTCAGAAACATGGCATGATCTGGTAAAAAGAGACTATTCTTTGAAGTTTGACAAATATTGACTACAATACTTTTGGCGCCAATTAATATTACCATTTTTAATGTAAAAACAGGGACAGTAATTCATACTCCACAAAGGGAATATTAGAGATAACTTGTGTTGTGTTTTATATGTACTGGTCATTTAATAAATCTTAGCAATTATTTTGCTCTTCATTTAAGTAAGTTGGGTTTACTCCTGTGGATATACTTTCTTACTCTGTGGGCTGGAATCTATTCAGTGATGAATACATCAGCTCTGTCATCTGCAGGTTTCTGTTTGCATCTGTTCACCAGTATAATCAACAGCACAGATACCTGCAGTTTGGGATGCTACTTGTCAAGTTGAACCAGAGTAAAAGGACCTCATGAATGGAGGCAGTGGGTGAGGCTAGGAACATCGACAGTGGTAACGAGGGCATAGCAACAGGATGAAGGGAGAAGGCTGTGTCCAGAGGAAGCCAGTGAGCACTGAAGACCCAGATGTTACAAATCAGTACCTACCTTCTCTGAACAAAACTGAACCCCAAGATTCAGCAACAGAGGAGAAGCGGGGGGAGAAAAATTTAAGAACTGGGTTTAAATTTTGCAAAGAAAAAATATTTTTTAAAAAATTAGGTTGATAGTATTGAGTAAATAAAATTTTTATTTTACCCTGAACCAACTGGGATAATCCTATCTCATTTAGCTCATGAATTAAGGAATGAGTCTGAATCTAGAGCCTAATCCATTTTTATGTATGGGCATTCTCTGGGCCAAAATGATTGGTTCAGGAGAGATCACGTGATCCAGATTGGCTCAATCAGAACATTTCCATGTGAAGGAGGAGTCCTGTAGTCTTTGTTGTTGTTGACAAACTATAGAGAGGGTAGCTTTAGGAAAAACCTTCTGTGGAGAAGGAAGAAAGGAAGGGAGGGAGGAAGAAAACTAAACAAAGAATGAGAGAATGAGACAGAGTGAGATTTTGCTGATGCAGTATTATTAAAGCATTGACTCAACCAGCACCCTAAAATAGCAGTCTCACATCTGAAAGAAGTTTTGGATTAATTATTAACAAGCTCCTTTTATTTGTAACTTAGGTTTAATATAGTATTTTTTATATCTTCAAATGAAAGTATCTTAATTTATCCTAATGTTGATCAAGTATGGCTCGTTAGGTCTTACCCACCCTATTACAGAATTTCCCCATGAAAATCACTGCGTACCTGGAGTGAGTTCATAAAGGAAAAACATGGCAAGTGGTTCAGAAAGCCCTTCCCACCATTATTTATTTTAGTGTATAAAACAGTACATTCAAATTCTAGGATGAAAATCAGTCATGTATTGTCTTAGCACCCAAAATTAACTTCAGGATATAGTTTTGCTCCCTTTATTTTGGTTTTTGGTTGCTATTCAGGATTAATTAATTAATTAAGGTACTGGAGATCAAACTCAGACCCTGAGGTATGCTAAGCACATACATTACTATTGAACAACAACCCTGGCCCACAGGATTATTTTTATAGCATATTTGTGATGATATTTGTATAAGATAATTTTGGATTCTGTTTTTTTCACATAATATGTAATTGCAGTGATAAGCTTCTTAACGCTAAAGCTAAGGCCTTCTAAGGAAACATGCACCTGAAAAGCAGACCTAAATTCAGGTGTTTATCTCCTTGTGATCATTTAGGAGTGTGCTGGAGTCATTACTAGTGTTGCAACAGGTGAGCCAGCAGGCACTGCCATGAGCGCTCAGAAGGAAGGACAGTCAGGAGCTACATCAGATTTCTGAAATGTGGTTCTTTACATTGGCTCTGTAGTACCAATAGAGAGGGGAGTCTTTGTGGAGGTGGGAAGCACAACTT
>RJWT010042310.1:0-12169 GCA_004365215.1 Cuniculus paca
AGAAAGCAGAAGTTTTGTAAAGGAGAACAGCACCAAGAGTTGGAAGGAACAGGATGGGAGGGGAGATACACAGGACAAAACAAAGCAAAGAACTAAGATGGACTTGTACCATCTCTCCATGATAAATGTAGTAATTACCTACTGAAAATATGCTAATTAAAAATTAATAAGTTATATTATATCAGTCATAAATGCTCAAATTTTAAAGCAATCAATGTGCTTTTCCAACATAATTGTCAAACCTAGAAGCACACAATATGTGCAACCAAAAATTGAATTCATTCATTCAATATGTGGATGAATATATTCATATGAAGTACATTCTGAAAAAACAGTATCATTCAGTGCTAAAAAGAAATGAACTATCAAGCCACAAAATATGAAGCATATTGTACACACATAGTACCAAGTGAAAAGATCTGGTTTGAAGAGTCTATAGGGCACATAATTCTAACTATATGAAATTCTGGAGAAATTGAAGCTGAGAAGACCTAAAAGATCAGCATTTGCCATGGGCTAAGGAAAAACAGGAGTGAATGACTGTAGCACAGAGTATAGGGTTGTGAAAAGAGTATGATACAATAATCATAGATAAATGTCATCAAACATCTAAACAAATCCACACTAAACACAACATGTAGAGTGAACTTCAATGTAAACATGACCCTTGAGTGACAAGTATCTGCCAACGTAGTTTCACATGTTGTAATGGGTGTACTTATCTGGTGAGGATACTGATAATGAGGGACAGTATGCACATGTGGGGAACAAATGTATAGAGGCTTTCCATGACATTTTTCTGTGAACCAAAGAAGGAAACAAAATGAATAAAAAAGAAAGCTGAAAGATATTCATGGCCTTCAACCATTCAGGTATCATAATGTAAGTATAAAAGAAAATTAAAATCATATTTTTATACAAAAACACATACAAAGATTCACATACAAAACACATACAAAGATACTGTCTTGGTTACTTTTCTCTTGTTGCTGAGACAAACACCTGACACCCAAAATCAGGGAAGAAAAGGTTTATTTAGCTTACAGTTCTTGGTGGTTTCAGTTCATAATCAGCTGGCTCCAAAGCAGAGTGGCATGGCACCGGGGCAACACTTCAAGGCAGCAGCCAGAGCAAAAGAGAAAAAGGCAAGCCTCTTCTTTACCCTTAAATTGTACACAGGCCACATCCCCCCCCCCACCTTCAGGGTGGGTGTAACACTCACAAAACGTCTTGGCCCTCCTTTGCACAGGATGAGGATATTTACAAAGTAAGAACCCTGGCTCCCTGCTGAGTATCTCAGTTAAACTTGTAAACTTCTCAAGTTGTCACACCCTATTAACCATAAGAATCCTCCCCTTGTCAACTTGGCAAACAGACATATTTCTTTAAATCAGCCTCCAGATACCAAGACATGCTAATTCTTACCATTTTGCAACTTGAACATTATAACAAACCTTAACAATCCTTAAGAACCAGCAGTAAGTCTGTCAAAATTACATTAGAAACACAATATTTTGTCCTTGGCCCCTCAAAGACTCATTCACATCCCTTTATGTATAAGGTATTTAGTACATCTGTAAGAGTAGCCAAAGTCCTAGCAGTTTCAGCATTGCTGAAAAGTCCAAGTCCCAAATCTCTGAAATGTAAGGCAAACTCTTAGCTGCATGCCCCTGTGCAAATGAAAGCAAAGTTAAACACTTTCACCATGCAAGGGCACGGGATGAACATTTTCATTCCAAATGTTACAAACAGGAGGGTACAAAGCATTGGGACCAAAACAAGTCCAAAAGCCAGCAGGGAAAATGTTAAGTCCTATAGTTGCTTGTCCAGCATCTGAAGCAATGTGTGGCAAATTATGAGCTCCAAAGGGCTTGTGTGGTTCCACCCCTACGGCACTTCTAGTGGCCACCAATCCCATGACATCTCTCTTGTGCTGGCTCTGCTCCCCCATTGCAGGTTTCCTTAGATGATCCATGTTCCTGACTTTTCCAAACTTCTGGGGTCTCCATTGGGGCTTCCACTGCACCTTTGGTTTCACATTCACAGCTTCACATATTGCCTTCTCAGGGACACACTACCTGGCTCTCCAGGTCTTCTGAAATTGGGGTGGAAGCTGCCTTAACCCCAGAAGTTGTGCACTCTGCATGCACCTAAAACCAGCACCACATGGATGATGCCAAGGTCTGCTGCCAGTTGGAGCAGTAGCCAGGCTTTCCTCTCTCTTGGCTGTAGGGGTTGAGTGCCTAGATTACTGAGCACTATGATTCTGAAGGACAGATTCTCTATGCTGCCACCATTCTGGAACTTCTTGTGGCCTCCGCCGCCATTCTGGAACATGGTGCTCTGAGGCTTTCTCCTCCAAGTAGTCTTTCACTTTTGCAGTTTGGAAGCTGCAAAGGTTTGAGATTTTCTGCTCTTTGCACTGCCTTCAGGACATCTTTTCTATTTCTCTGTTCCTTCTCAACAATGGAGGTCTCAGTTCTGTCTTTACAGTCCACAGCTTTACTGGAGCTTCCTTTCTGGTCAAACTCACATTTCAAATCACCCCACCAGGCTCTGTGCTCTTGGTTCACAATGTAAATCTGGCTAAAAGCCCCAACCATAGCCATGCCATAGCCTCAACATTTGACTGCCTTGAAATTTCTTTTGCCAGATTAATCAGTTCACCATCCTTAGTCTCAGGCAAAGTCTCTGGACATGAGCAAAATGCAGACAGACTTTCTGCCAAGCCATAACACATATCGTGTGGAGTCCACCAACCAATGCAGTCCTTTTTCCCAGCAGAAACCTCCCAAGCCTGGTCTTTACTGGCAGGGTTTCTATCAGCCTCCTGGTGTCCTGAGCTCTGACCAGAATTTCCCCTACAGAACAGCCTAAGCTGTTCCAGGGCTTCTCTTTCAGACAACATCTCCAAACTTTTCCAAATTCTTCCCACAAGCCATTCCCAAAGGCTCTTGAACCACATGGTCATGTACAGTCACAGCAATGGCCCCACTCCCGGTACCAAATTCCGTCTTGGTTACTTTTCTCTCATTGCTGAGACAAACACCTGACACCCAAAATCAGGGAAGAAAAGGTTTATTTAGCTTACAGTTCTTGGTGGTTTCAGTTCATAATCAGCTGGCTCCAAAGCAGAGTGGCATGGCACCAGGGCAACACTTCAAGGCAGCAGCCAAAGCAAAAGAGAAAAAGGCAAGCCTCTTCTTTACCCTTAAATTGTACACAGGCCACATCCCCCCCACCTTCAGGGTGGGTGTAGCACTCACAAAATGTCCTTGCCCTCCTTTGCACAGGATGAGGATATTTACAAAGTAAGAAACCTGGTTCCCTGCTGAGTATCTCAGTTAAACTTGTAAACTTCTCAAGTTGACACAACCTATTAACCATAAGAGATACACATACAAAAACACAAAGACTTCCAAATCATGATAATTTAGTATATTGTTTATTTGAGACTTTTTTTGAAAAATTGTGAATCTTCTTGTTTAGTTTATAATTTCTAAATCACTTGAATTATAAGAGTGGCAGTGAAATTTTTTATCATTTTATTTTAATCAGATTGTCCTCTGTATTGTTAGTTTAGTTTTATAAGTATCATATAAATAAATATCATTCCTTGCTTTCATAAATTTTTAACACTTGTACATTTGTTTTCTCTAAAGGGAAGAGGTAATACTTTTGTGAAAAGCAAAGCAAAACTTATTTAATAAAATCAAAATGCAATTCAACTATCACAGTTCCACAGTATTTGATGACATAAGCAAAGGTTCCTGGGTTAGGTATAGTCAGAAATGCAGTTACACTCATTGGGGAAGGATATATAGACACATCAGGAGGATTATTTTTTGTTTTGTTGCTGTAATTTTGGAACTATAAGCAAAGGAGGTATTGATTTTTGCTACCTTACTTGACTGAAATACTGTCAAGGGATTTCATTATAGTGATTCCATTTTCCTTCTAGTACAAGGTGCTACATTAGTGTAAAATACAACAGAATGGTTTCAGCTGGGGCCTTGGCAAAGTATCTGGCAGGGCTCGGGTAAGGGAGAAACATACGGCCCACCTGCCCTTGGACTGTAGATTGCTACTCTGCATGATTCCTCTGCCTGCACGATGAGCTTTCCATTAGATTGGAGAGATCTGCTCCTCGTGCAACTCACAGCACATTCCTTTTCCAATGCTGTTTCATAGACTGAGAATTGCATTTTGTAGAGCCAGAAAAACAGTATAAATATAATCATTTTAACTGAAATTGTGAAATGACAAAAATATCCTCAAGAGACAATGTTTTCAGTTCAGAAGTTGTCTATTAAATTTTTGCTAAATATGTTTCAAGTTTTTGGGTACCTAAAAATTCCATTACATATTTTAATATTGTTACCAAAAATAATATGTTCTCTAATCCAAGATAATAAAACGTAAATTATAATGCAAATATTTATGTACATACACCAAGGCCTGTCTCACCTGTCATATCGCCTGCAAGCCCCTCCTGGCCCTCATTTGTTATTCGTGTTTTTCTTTCTTTACTATAGTTCAGCAGTAAATATAGTGTGATTTATTTTACGAATCTCCCCTACGTGCAGTATTGCATTTCGTATACCTTAGATTCCAACTGTAAAAGTAAGTAAATGTTTATGTCACTCCAATGGGGAGAATGATTAGTATGTTATGTTCACAGATGTTAAATTACAACATAAAGCCAACTGAAATGACTTTAATCCTCACAGAACACTTACATAAAATCACTACTGATTATATGTGAACAAAATTGATTTTTATCCACCTTACACGTTACATTTTATAAGACTTTTTCTTAAGTTTAAAATGCCCAATTAATAGTAATCATATATATGTATATTTTTCAAGGTATATACCGTGATGGTTTGACACGAATTTTCATTGTATAAAAATAATCCCAATCAAATTAATTAGCAAAATAATCATAACTCATGACGTATATTAGATCCTTAGAACGTATTTGCTACATAATTGAAAAATGTTACCTTATTCACTATACTTTCCAGTTCCCCATCCCAAACCCTGGCAACAAAGCTTCTGCTCTCTGGTTCCCTGAGTTTGACTTCTTAAAATTCCACTTAAGGACTGGGGATTTAGCTTAGTGGTGTAAGCACCTGCCTGGCTAGTGCGAGGTCATGAGTTTGATCCCTGGTGAGGGAAAAGAAAATTCCACTTTGTATTTGCTTCTAGAATTGTTTTATTGGGTACAAATGATAAATCATACTCTCGGTAACACAGTTAATATTTACTTTCAAATTTAACTTTCACTATTTTATTTTGCCAATGTGATCCGTAGATTTTCAAAGAATACATGAAATAGTAATGACCTAACAGGTCACTCTTGTCTAGTTTTTTACTTCAATTTTAATAATTTTGTTCTTTAGGTCTATTTTATTAAGAAGAAAGTAAAGGACATTGTTGATGACCGAGATTATTATAAAGGCTCAGCCATATAGCACGTGCTTTAGAAAAGTGAACCTTTTTTCCTTGAAATTATTAGGCAAAAATGTTTGATTCTGCCAAACTATATTAATAACTACCAATTCTAAAATTTTTTTCTTTGTTTACTCTCTTTCCAACTCAGTTGCCTAGTTTGAAAATCTAAAGTGAGAAATAACTTGGAAAATAACTTTGCAAAGAAACATATATTTTGTATACAAACTAAATTTCATCAAATATTTACAGTGAAGCATAAATGCAACCATAATTTAGATACTTGAAAAGATGTTGATATTTTGCTAAAATTTTCAGTCGTTTTCCAGATGTCTGGCAGCACATAAGGAAAACAAAACCACTTTGTGAATAAACATAAGCTCAATTACACCAAAATGCCACTTTCTACTGATTTCCAATTTTCTTTCTAAGAGAGGATATAATAATGGATTGGGTGATTGTAGAGATTAACAACTCTGGCTTCTAAGAGCAGAATAACATAGTGCATTCATTAGAAATTTCAATGCCAACATGATTTTAACAAAGGCTGAATTAGATGATGATGAAAGTTTTAGCTTTATATTTATTGCTATAGTCATTTTTGGTATGACCAATAATATGTAACGATGATACTTGCTTTAGTGTTTATGTAGAATGTATCTTTGTGACATCTAAAATTAACACCTGATTGAGCGTTATACATACATTCAGCCTCAACTTCATTATCTTTTCTCTCCAGTTGGTATTCACTATCTGTCTCCCGAGATGCTCAGTACTCTATTAGGGTTCAACACCTCCTACAGCTCCACTACTATTTTCACTGAGGAAAAAAATGTGTGTTTTTCTTTACCATTTAATAGTATGGACTTTACTTTGTGCTTTAATGATTACAAAAATAAGTATATTTTAATTGTATATCTCTCTGAGGGAAAAACAAATGATCATATGATTATGACTGTTTAAATCTAAGAAATATTTGTCTGTAATATGGTTAGTCTTAAATAAAGTTTCTAGGCTGCTACAATCAATAAAAATGGCTCACAAGGAAATTCAGAAAAGACCTAGAAAAAAAATTCTGTGTAATCTTTTAGTAAAGATTATTCACAAATCTACCAGTGTGACACTTATCGAGAATTGCGAAAGGTATGAATCTATCTCTACATTCAGACATCTGCCAAAGCCAGTTTCAAAGATACCTAAGAGACCTTACTAATTACCACCCTAGCTAAGATCCAAAAATCATCCCTCTGAAAGTATCAACTAAAAATCTGGAAATACAGGCAATAATGACTATTGCAGATGTGAAACTTTAAACATTGAAAAACAGACTGAGAATCCTCCACCCATTGTATTCCAGGGTCCAAATGCAGACTAAAATGTACGATTATTTCTAGACTTACTCACAAATAAAAATCAGCGGTAGTGAGTCAGCCTAGTAATAGACGGGCAAGATGGGGGAAAAAACAAAAGTAAACAAACAAACAAACCAAACAAAAACCCTGTTAAATCTCTTTTATTTTTCAGCAGTAATTTAAAATCAATTTCTTAAAAGGAACACATTAAAATTAATAAAACCACTCTGCCGAGTTCCTATTCAGGCACCTGCTGTTGATGTGTAAGTGTTTACGTGCATGTATTCAAAATCATCTGCATGCGAGGAATGTAGGTGGTGGGACTGACAAGTACTAGTGAATGGTTACAGGAGAACATAAATAAACATCATGTTCCAGAGGTAATTAAGGGAAAACCTAATACACACTTCAAGTCTTCAACTTGCGTATGAGGAATAACAAAATATACTCAGAATGTTTAAATAAAAATTTGTTACAGTAAAAGACACATTTCCATCAATCCCCCTAAGAATACTCCTCTTACTTGAATCACACCAGTCTCATTGTGCTTGCCTCTTTCTGAAGCATTTCTGGAAGTCCTCTTTCTGAGGCATTTTTAGTTGTACTATCGTAGCTGCCTCTATATTTATTTAAAATATTTAACTTTCACAGTTTTTTTTTTTCTGTAAGGAAGAACCAGAAGCCACATGGAAACAGACATGTAGACTAAGTGGATGAGGACATGCTGTACTTTTTTTGTGAGCCTGCCTTTTCACTGGATGGCATTTGGTAGCAGTATTCTGCGTGGTTTTGCTCCCACCACGCGGAGACACTCAGGAGAGAGGACTTGCTGAACTGCTCCAGAGAGCGGCAAGCATAATGTGTCTGAAGTGAGGGGCGTTATTTTGAGGAGGATAAATGACAATGTGTCTTTTACTCTAACTTAATTTTATTTAAACATTCCGAGTATATTTTATTATTCCTCTTACTTCAATTTAAGGCTTAGGGTTTTCCTTAATCACCTGTGGTTGTAATCTTTGCTTTCTTACTTACTTCTGAGGGGCTTCCCAGCATAAGCAATGGATGGGTTGAGCAGAATCATGGACTCCTTACACTACACTTGAGCAAGAGGACAGCCCTCGCCTGTGGCGGCCTGGGTGAGGAGCTGCGGAACTGGGGGCCTAATGTCCAGAGAATATCCCACTTAGAACTGTGTCAGACTAATGCAGAAACAGGACTGCTAGGGTGTTCATCAGCACTCACGTGACAGGTGGATCTGACTGAAACTGAAACCTTGTTCATTTCTTTCCATTAACTACTGGATTGTATCTCCCTTTGTTTCTCTGTGCAAAAACACCAATTTGGAAATGTGTGTAAACTGGTAAATCTAGAAGTTGAACAAGGAGAGGTGAAAGGAAGGGCTCTTGGGAAAATGATGAAGATGGGAAAGGATTTTTCAAACAACACAGTAATCAAAATTCTTCAATTTAACGGAAAAAAGATTGCAATATAAATTGCCTGTGAACATAATCATAATAAGGGGCAAAATTAAACATTTTTTCCTACAAAATGTCAGCTTATTGGTCCTTATTTTTTTTTTGGTCTAGTAGTAGTGTTCGGCAATAAAATACACATAAACAAAACCTTTGTTTTAAATTTCTGCCTTAGAACTATCTCAATCACACTGTCACAAATTAATACTTTCAGTAAAAATTCTAGTGCTTAGAGGTAGTGTTCCCATGACTCAGTGCCTTAGAAATGCCATTTGAACAAATCCTGTGCTTGTTTTTGTATCATGTGTCCATTCATTACAGGCAAGAATTCTTTCAAGTATCCATCAAAAATTACTGTCTTTTAAGCAATCTACTAAAATATGTCTATCCATTTAGTCTTGTCTGTTTTTGTTATACTTAATTACAGTGTTCTCCAAAGACTGACAGTTTGTATGAAATGCTTTCAAATAGGCTCTTTAAAAGTAAATCAGACTTCTATATATTTGATTAAACAGATTCATAAAATCAACATTTGTGATCAAAAAGCGCAAAGTAGGAAGTAGATGAATGGTACTGACTTTTCCTGGGATGTTATGGAATAATAGTAATTGTGTACATTACTGAACTCATGAGAAATATATGCATAGAAACTAAATGGAAGAAAAGTTTACAAAATAAGCATTAAACATTTTAACATTACCTTTGAGACTGAAAAGTAAATTCTATGAAGTTACCTCTGCTTGGTTCCTTACCAGTTGGTCCCAGGTGAATAGTTTTGAATTCTGGCAGCAAATTAGAGTCACTCAGTAAACTTTCAAGTAAAATTCACACTCACATCTCTCTATCAAGCACTTATGCACAAATAGTTTCAAATGAGATTTGGAAGCATGCACATTTCAGGTATGATTCATATAGATACATACAGGTATTTCTACAAGTGTAATCATATGTGCATTATTTCATATATATATATATATACACAAATGTATTTAGGTCTGCATCGTGCAAAATGAATATGTATATATAAGCAAGCATAGTGTTAATATATCACATTAAATTTATATTCTAACATTTTTGAAGTTGTTCTTCAAACTTTATATTTATATACAGTATTTAAATGTGATGAGGACTACATATATTTATGGATATATTTAAAATCACACTTCGAGTAATTTTCACAAGGCAAGTGAAATAACATCAACTGCTTAGAATTGTGATAATTAATTTAAAATAACTTTTACTCATCCACCCTATGTACAAATCCTTGAAGTTTTGCAATGAAGAGGAGTAGTAAAAAAGGATGGAGAAATATAATGGAATTGGAAAGCACATATTCATCCATTAGTTTTGTAGGAACAGCTCTTAGAATTTTTGATGCATGATATCTACATTTGTAAAACTCAGAAAGAAAAATATATCACAGAGTTTTGAATTGTGTTCCCTTAAAATACAAGTCTGCTCAAGACACTCCAGTGAATTCTCATTTCTCTCAGAGTGAAAAAGAAACAGTTCTCAGAAAGCTGTAAATGCCCTAAGTAGTCTTGGTCCCTGGCACCTCTGTAACCTCATCACTTGTTAGTTTTCTCCTTCCTTTCTGGAGTTCATTCTATTGTTTTGCCCCAGAAAATTCTCAGTGATTCTCCACTACCTGCAAAACACTCCCCTAAGTCTGAGAATGACGGACTCTCTCAGTTCTTGAAGATCTTACCCTAATGTTATCTTTTCCTCAAACTTTTTCTGGATATTTTACTAAAATTTTAATCCTTGCCTCTGAGCCATTCCCCATCCCCAGTTTTACCGCTTTATTGAATTCCTTCAAGATGTATCTCTTGATTCACGTGTGTTATCATTTAACTCCCTCATTGAAAGGAACTTACTTGAGGACAGATTTTGTGTGTAAGGGAGTATATATTTACAACCTAAAATTCACCATTTAAACCATTTTAAATGAAAATTCAGTGAGATTTGTCACGTTTGTAATTCTGCGCAACTACTACCAACATCCATCTCTAAAACTTTGTTATCATCCTGAATAGAAACTGCAAACAACTTTGTAATTCACTCTTCCAACCCTTGGCAATGTCTACTTTATGTTTTACATCTGTGAAGTTGCCTGATTTAGATACCTTTTAGAAACAGAATTATACAATATTTATCATCTTGTGTCTGGCTCATTCCCTTTAGCATAAAGTTTTTAAGATTTGCACTTTTTTTGCATGCATCAGAAGTGCATTCCTTTTTATAGCTAAATAGGACCCCATTGTGTGTGTGTGTGTGTGTGTGTGTGTGTGTGTATATATATATATATATATATATATATATATATATATATAATTTGTTTATCCATTTATCTGTTGATGAACATTTGGATTGTTGCCATCTTTGGCTTTGAGAAAAATGCTATGTATATTGATGTAAAAGAATCTATTTGAGGCATAATGGAGATGTTAACTTTTTTTTTCTTCTATGCCAGTACACTGTCTGGAATATATTAAACAAGTATTAAAAATAAGCAACATTTTGTTTTTAATTATTTTCATTTTTCTGTTTTGCACCCAGAGACTGATATTTGTGGATCTCAGTGTATACCTTGCCTCTTGTGAGGTAGGCTACGGGGAAGCACTCGTAGAAGTTCACCAGGCAGGAGGAGAGAGCTGTTAATAGTCCTCAACCACTCTGCTTTGCTGCGGTTCTTTCGGGTGCTACAATCTTGTCCTGACTGCAGTGTCTCAGCACATACTACCTGTGCGTGCACTGTAACTTATTCTCCATTGTTGCTTCCCAGTGTGGTGTGACAAAGACAAACAACACTTTGTTAGTTCTAATTAAATCAGAGAGTTTCTTATATTCCCACACGCTTTCTCAACTGTACCTATAAGCTCTCAAATAGCCACTTCATTGACCCTGCCCTTTTTCAGTTAAATACTTTCAAATTTGTGATCTATTTTCTGATACAACTTTCTTGGGTATAGAGGTGTAAAGTACAGATATTTTGAGTAAACGAATAAGTGAGTTGTTAAAAAATGCTCAGATATTTAAAGGAGTCTGTACACTTTTTATACTAAGTTTCGTATATCTCAATAGTTAAAATATGAAAAATGTAAAATGAATTTTGGGATCCAGCTAAGTAACAAAGAACATGCCTAGAATTGGCAAGGCCCTGAGTTTGATCTCCAGCATGAAGAAAAAGAAACAAACTAAACAGAAAAAAAAAAATCTAAATTAAAAGTACCAAAAAAAAAAACCCCCACAAAAACCTCTTGGATTTGACATGATTATTGTTATATCTTTTTTATTTGTAGCCATCACCTCAAGTTATTGTAAAGTTTAACCACCATCTGATTTTTTTTGGAATTTACTATGAAATTATATGGAAACCATGAAACTTGGTTGTAGTGTACAATAAAAAACAATAACATATTTGTGTGGCATTGTATTTTCCCGAGACTGTGTATCTACAATAATACCCAATAATAAATTAGAAAATAAGGTAAAATAACACTACATGACCATCAATGTGCTAATCTAATGCTGTGAAAATAATATACCATATTCTCAAATTTTATGCACATAAAACACATTTTTGTATTGCTTAGCTTACAAAATGAATTTTTATTACTATGTTGGGCTTTTTGATATTTCACATTGCCATTCTAGGTACTGTTTTATGGAACACATTAAAACTTTTTAAATTTATAATTTTATTAGTAGAAATGACATTCTTAAATGACTACCTTGCTTCTGCCTCTAGAAGTGGCTTCACATCAGACTTTAAAAGTTGTTTTTGATTTATGTGTCTTCTACAAGCACTACATTCATCGGCTATGTCTGTCATGAAATAACACAGACTGGATGTTTTAAACAGCAGAAATGTGGTTACTTGTAATTATA
>RJWT010042311.1:0-12165 GCA_004365215.1 Cuniculus paca
TTCGGCTAGTGAGGTGTCACAATAAATACATTTTTGAGTATGGCTGTTGGTGCATACAGAATGTTTTACTTGTATTTCAGCATCTGTGTATTTCACATCCTGTAGCATTTTGTCTGTTACAGTTTCCAACATTGAATGGCAGTGCTTGCATTGTGTCCAATAGGTTTTACCCCTGCCAGATCCTCTCTATATTTTTGGCTAGTTCTAACATTGGATCATTCCATTTGGTTGTGTGACCATTTTGTGCCATTTCTACTAGTCAAATACATACTTGCTGTTTTCTTCATCATCTGAATCAAGGAGGTCTGCATTCCTTGTGTTGATACTGGTTCATTCTTGCTCCATTTCACTATCACAGGAACTTTGCCTCACATGGCCAACATTAAAGTTTATTATCATCTTCATCATCCATGCATGAATGTTCTGACAATTCACTTTTGAACCTCTCTAAAACTTGCAAATCTGGTTTTTCATGTGCCCTTGTACTGAATTAGGCTGCTTCTACCTGAAAAACCAAAAGAAAACTTATTTAAAAACAAATGCTAAATGCCCAGAAATTTAGCAGTGAGCACTTCGTGAGTAAAACTCACCTGTTGCTGCTTTGTGTCTCCTGCATACACCTTGACATTTGTCTCCAAGCAGGTGAATGCATAAATGATATTTTGCCTTTTCTAGGCACAGCTATTGTAAGTCACACCCACATTCCATTTATGGTAAAATACATTCTTTTTTCCCTTTTTTGAGACAGGGTCTCGTTATGCAGCTCAGGCTGGCTTTGGGCTCACTTTGTAGCCCAGGCTGGTCTCGAACTTGCCTCCTGAGTGCTGGAATTACAGGCGTGCTCCACCATGCCCAGCTGGTAAAATACACGTTTACAGGGCAGAAGAGTAGTGTGGGTGTATTTTACCCCCAGTGATGCTCAGGTAAACATTTGCAAAATTGGTTGGCCCATTATGTGGGTAAAAATCCCAGTTCGACTCTTGTACACATGCACACAAGTTGCTGTTTGGCATACCAAGTGGGTAGATGGGAAGATTGTTCCCTGTATTCCCCAGGTGCAGCTGCTGAGATGCACAGCTGGCTACTATTATTCTAAAGTACAAATTTGCAGTAGACAAGTGTGAGATGGGTTGTTGCAATGTAGTGTTATGTCGTGTGGGGTAATCTTAGCTAGGCACTAGGAGTTATTCCATTATTCCACATACATAGTGTGGGAGAAAGCATGAGATTTGACCAAAGTGTATAGGCAGAATTTGGGAGTCCCTATTTATGGCTCTTTTCTTTTTGAAATATGGTCTTGTCCCATTTTTGAGTTACTTTGGTTGTCTAACTGTCCCCTGGTGTATATAAATTATAATGGTTCATTTGTTCTATTTTATTGCAAGCTGATTGAGCTTATATTTCTGAAACCTAAATAGAAATAAAAAGCTTATATTCTTACTTTTAGTTGATTACAATCAGTTTTTTGTGGTTTTGAGGCTTTTTTGGGGGGGGCGGAAATTGAGTGTTAGAAATGTGGTGTTTAGCTACCAAATATAAATCTTTTGCTTTGACTTAATTTTCCAATAAGCATTGGTTAGTGGTGGGCTATGAGCTTAGCTTAGCTTTGCTTTTGTTTTGTTTTGTTTTGTTTTGTTTTGTTTTGTTTTGTTTTGTTGTAACAGTACCGGGGATTGAATCCAGGTCCATCACATTGAGCTATAGCCTCAGCCTTTTATTTTTCATTTGGAGACAAGGTCTTGGTAAGTTGCCCAAGCTGGGTGTGACCTTGTGACTGTCCTGCTTTAGCCTCCCAGAGTGCTGGGATTATAGGTATGTGCCACCTCCCTGCCTTTGTTTTTTTTTTTAAAGGTACTGGGGATTGAATTGAGGACCTTTGCACTGAGCTACAGCCCCAGACCTTTTTACCTTTTTTGCTTTTGGACCCAGGGTCTTACTAAGTTGGCTAGACTGTTGTTTAGTTCACTAAGAGCTTTGACATTTTGGGCTAGATAGCTCGCATTTTGGGAGGGCGGTGTTGGTGCTTTGAAGATGTTTAGTAGCTTCCCCAGTCTACTTCTTACACGTCACTAACCTTCTTCCCCCTTATTTGTGAGGGTGTATCCTGGGAGGCAGAATTGCCCCAGGTGGAGAACCACTAAGTCCAGATCTAATGAGGAAAAAATAGGGACCGATTGTATTGGCTTTGTGTTCTAATTCTACTATGATGTTTATAGGTAAATAACTCTTATAAAGAGGATGTCTCCAAACAAAAGCAACCGAACAAGAAAAAGAGGATCATCTATGATTCAGGTAATATTTCTTCTAAGGACCTTTCAAGTTTTAAAATCCTTTTATATACCTTAGATACTGTTTTCCACACTGACGTTTGAGATAGACGCACAGCTCTGTGATGTTAACAGCTTAGGTGAAGTTTAAAACAATTTTATTTAACTGGAATACTTAGAACCTAAATATATTAACATATGAAAGGTTTATTTGGAGGGAGATAGAGTATGTAGCATGTTGCATGTGGTTTGAATATGGTTTATTTTTCATCTGTCTGTGTGTTTTGGATGAGACTAGGGCCACCACTCGCCGGTCCTCTGCCACTGAACCGCACCCAGTTCCTGCGCGTGCCTTCGTGGATGCACAGGCTGGTCTAGAAAGCTTCACTTTTTGTTTATGTGGAGAAGATCATCTTGTGTGACATTTTTCTCTCCTTAATTTTTATTTTTAGTTTATTTACTTATTTGTGATGCTGAGGAAGGAGCGCATGATAGACAAGTGATTTACAGTGAGTTACATCCCCAGCTATGTTTAATTTTGGCGACTGAGCTTTGCTTTATTGCTCAAGGTGGCCTTGAAGCCATGAACTCAAGTGATCTTCCTGCCTCAGTCTCCTGAGTAGCTGGGAGTACAGATGTGAGCCACTAGATCCTGCTTCATTTTTTATTTTTAAAATTTAATTTTTATTTTTTGGGTTTTTTTTTTTTTTTTTTTTGGAGACAGGGTCTCACTATGCAGTTCAGCCTGGCCTTAAACTGACTATATTGCCCAGACTGGCCTCAGTCCTTCTGCCTCAGCCTTCCAAGTGCTGGGATTACAGGCATGGGCCACCACCACTAGCCAAATTTTTTATTTTTTTCTTTTTTATTTATTTATTTATTTTTTTGTGGCACCGGGGATTGAACTCACGACCTTGCGCTTGCCAGGCAGGTGCTTAGACCGCTGAGCTAGATCCCCAGCCCTCAAATTTTTTATTTTTATCCTGTGTGAATTCTTTAAAAATGTAGCCTAAGAAACACAGATTGTCAAGGCTTTTTTTTTTACTCTTTAAAAATATTGTTTTATTATTTTTTTGAGACAGAATCTCACTGTGTTGTGCAGGCTTATATCCTAGGTTCAAACAGTCCTGCGTCAGCTTCCAAGTAGCTGGAGCTATGGGAATGCTCGCAGTGTGCCCAGATTGTTAAAGTTTTGACAGCAGCAGAGGAACTCGGTCAATTCTAAAAGGATATGAGCATTTACTATGTGTCTTTTACTGTTCTATACTGCAAGGTTTGAAAGAAGTACATGTCCCTTTTCTCATGAAGTTTTTAATTATTTTGAAAACTGGCAATTTTTATTTTTAAAGTATTTATTTATATTTTCGGTTGTTTTGAGACAGGGTCTTGCTGTGTAGTTCAAACTGACCTTGAACTCACTATGTATGTAGCCCAGGCTGGCCTTCAAACTTACAGTGACCCTTCTGCCTCAGCCTGCTGAGTGCTGGGATTACAGATGTGCACCACCATGTCCAACATTGGGAAAACTGGCAATTGTTTGTTATAATTTAGAACAGTTTGAGATAGGACTTAGAAGTGCATAGTACAGAGGAAGAAGGAGAGTAAATTTATGAAACATTTGTTTTGTTGTGTTTTGTTTTGTTTTGATTTTTGAGACAGGGTCTCACTGTGTAGCTCAGGCTTTGAACTCACTATGTAGTCCAGGCTGGTCTTGAACTCCTGGCAGTTCTCCTGCCTCAGCCTCCCAATGCTGGGAACACAGGTGTGTATCACCACACTCAGCGAAACATCTGATTTATTTATTTATTTTTTTGTGGCACCAAGGATTGAACTCATGACCTCATGCTCACCAGACTGGAGCTTAGGCCACTGAGCCAACTCTCCAGCCCTTGTCTTTTTGAGACAGGGTCTCGCTATACCGTTCAGGCTGGCCTTGAGCTCACTTTGTAGCCCAGGCTGGTCTCGAACTCACAATGATCCTCCTGTGTCAGCCTCCCAAGTGCTGGGATTATAGGCATGAGCCACCAGCCCGGCTGAAACATCTGTTTTATTACTAGATGCTAGCTATGCTTGGTGTTTACACTTTGTCCTGGTTTATATTAGGTAGTCTGGGCAATTATGCACTCGTGGAAACTCCTTCCACCCCAGAGATCTATACACCAGTTCCTGGGACCTGTGCATATGTTACATTACAGGGCAAGTGGAAATAAAAGCTGCACTTGAAATAAAGGAAAAAGAATTAAAGCAAATGCAGCAGGGAGCTTATTCTGGGTTTTTCAGGTGGACTCAGTGTGTGTAGGAGGTAGGGAGGTAGATGAGCTCTTTTGCAGGGATGATCAATGTAGAGGGTCAGAGGAGAAAAGCAGCTTGAGGGCTTTCCTGATGCTGCTGGCCTTGAGAGAAGGAAGGGGCGGTGCCCCAGGGGGAACTGGCAGCTGCTGAGGTGGCAACTGGAAAAGTCAAGGGTGGATTCTTCCTGGGGCATTCAGTAAAGAGCACAGCCCTGGGACACCTTGATGTTTACCTGGCGAGACCCATATGAGACTTTAACCTCTAGAACAGCTACAGTAATCATTTGGTGTTTTAAGGCACTGAACTTTTGGTAGTTTGTTAACAGCAGCAGTAGGAAGCTAATACATCCCTGGGTAAAGTTCCCAGGAGATGCGCCTTGAACGGGACCTTTGAGGAACTGGTTTGTAATAACTACTTGAAAATATACTGAGTCTACTTGGCGTGGTGGCTCACCCCTGTGATCCCAGCACTCGGGAAGCTACGGCAGGGGCATTGCTGAGTTCAAGGCCCGCTGAACTGCATAGTGAGACCCTGTCTGAAGAAACAAAAACCAAACAACAAACAGAAAAGTACTGAGCTAGATGTGGTGGCTCCTGCCTGTAATCCCAGCAGTTGGGAGACTGAAGCAGGAAGATCACAAGTTCAAGCCCAGCCTGGGCAATTTAGCAAGACCCTGTCTCAAAATTGAAGAAAGTCAATAAAAATGAGTGAAAAAAGTGCTGGCGGTGAATCTCAGTGAGCAATGAGAAGCCCTGAGTTCAATCCCAAGTCCCCAGTGTGAGTGAATGGGCTTAGGAAAAAAAATGCCATTGCAATACTTCTTTTCAAAGTTTTGTTTTCCTTTCACATACAGAGTCAGAGGCAGAGGAGACAGTACAGGTAAAAAATGCCAAAAAACCATCAGAAAAATTGCCGTTGTCTAAACCTGGTAAAATTTTACGGCAGGATCCTGTTACCTACATTTCAGAGACAGGTAAGGTTACTGTGTTAAGATTTTGGGACAGATGCCATGTGTATTATATTCTTGGGCGTTTCCTGTGTGTCCACATATATCTCCTTCACCGTGAATTGAATTTCTGTTGCCTTTTATTGTTTTGTTGCATTATCGGGGGAGGGGAAAATGATCTTTAACAGTTTCTTTGGGTTTAAAGGCCAGCTACAGTCAGGAGTGGTTACACATACCTGTAATCTCAGCTACTCAGGAGGCTGAGTCAGGGAGATTTCAAGTTAGAGGTCAGCCTTGGCAGCTTAGTGAGATACTGTCTCAGAATATAAATATTTTGAAAAGGGGCTAGGAATGTAGCTCAGTGGTAGAGTGCTTACCTAGCATGTACCAAGTCTTGGGTTCAGTCCTCAGTTCTGCAAAAGAATGAAAAAAAAAAGACCAGTAACAAGGGAATTTTTTAAATTGTTCAATATTGACTCATATATGTAGAAGCTTTATCTTGAATCATATAGTAAAATATTCATTTGTTTTAAAATTACTTTTTAATGTAAGTTTTTTATCTTGCATGGTAGAACCATAATCTTAGTGTATATGATGATTATTCTTACTTGTGGTTTATAGTTGAGCATAGATATGACTTGAGTGCTGTTTCTCTGTTGACCCTAAATACTTAGTGTTGACGTTTTTTGAGCTAGGGTCTCACTGTTGAGGCTGGCCTCAAACTCTTCGTCCTGACACAGTGTCCTGACTGCTAGCTTTGATTTTTTTTTTTAAAAGTTGTTTTGTGCTAATTAATCTGATCCCTCTTAAAAGTGTTCAAAGAGCAAAAGACATTTATAAATAATCGTGCACTTAAGATTTCATAGTGCAAATATTGTTTCATAGATGCGAGGATCTTGGCATTGTCATGGGGTGGGGAAGAACTCAATCTAAGATAGTGATGCAATCATTTTGATACTAGCATTGGTAACTCCTAAGGAGACCATAACCAGAGTCATAGGGGATGATGTATACGTAAAGGAGCTTTTCCTGGTACCCAGCACATATGCTGGTAGAAAGTCAAAATGAAAACATAGAAGCAAAAAAAAAAAAGCCCGCAGGTCGACTTTATAGGCTGTGTAAGATACTTGTTGATGAAGTTGTTCAGATTATTGAAAGATAAAAGTGTAAAGGCTATGAATATATTTTTGGAAGATTTTTAGAAGGCTAATATACTTCTTTGTTATGACAGTAGCAGCTGAATACTTTTGTGTTGGTGACGCTCTGCTCTGGTGTTGCATGTTGTGCAAATGAACTTTTTCTTTATGAGACCTATCCCTGTTTTAGATCTGGTCAGCTTTGCGAAGTTTCGAATGTGTGGGAGGGCTAATGAAAGCAGCCTGGTAATAGCTTTATTATGTAACAGAAGGCGTGTGATCAAGCTTTCCAGTAACATCCTGAAAATGTCAAAGTTAGTGTGCAGACAATCATGGCCTTCAACTGGGGATCAAGGCCATCCTTATCCTGTGATTTTTTTTAAGTACACAAAGGGGTCAGGCAGTTTGAGCTCTGATCACAGATTTTCTTTGACACAGGACTGTTTATTTCAGTAGAGGAAATTTTTTTTTTTTTTTGTAGAGACAAGGTCCGGCTTCTGTAGTACAGGGTGGCCTTGAATTAACTATATAGACCAGACTGACCTCAAACTCACAGCAGTCCTGCTGCCTCAGCCTCCCAGGTGCTAGGATTACAGGCATGTACCACCACACCCAGTTGAGAGGAATGTTTTGAATGTTACTTTCTGAAGACATGTCTAGCTTTTTATCTGAACTTTCAGTGCCCACTAGGCAATGTTCATCTCATCTGCCCATGGCATGAACATGTAAAGGTAAACCTTGTGTCCTTTTTTTAGCTAAAAATTTTAGAGTACAGTGGACCGTTCTACTGTGTTGTTCAGTATTATATAGTATTCTCTTTTTTTTCCCTTAGAATTGAAATATGTGAAAGAAACTAGCTCTATTCTTGGCTGTTTTAGCATACCTTTTCATTCTTTGAAATGATAGGTGAATGGGAAGAAGATAAGCCCTGCTTCCTTCCATAAAAGAGAATGAGACTGTTAAAAGGTCCACAATGAAATTAGCATGATAAAATAAATACAATAAGACTTTCAAAAAAGAAAGGATAACTCTTGAAATAAGTACACTACTAGAAAGTCTGCCATTGAAACAATTTTATTTTTTTCTTTAAGCTAAAACTGCAATTTTTAATAAACATTCATATTATGTTAGTAGTATAAGGTTAAATTAAATATTTGTGGAAATACAAACTCTAATCCAAAATTGTGTAGATTGGAGACGGGGGCATGCTGTACAAACTTATATAAGGACTCAGTTTAAAAAGCCTGTTAATTCCAAAAGCTAGTTTTTATTATTCCATATTTTATGCTTTTTAAAAAAATATATATGTCTCTTCTGTCTTGATTTTAAAAACATCTTTGATTTTTATTTACGTTTTCCTGCAGTATAACATGTGTAGTATTTTCAGACCACCATTGGGGTTAAATCTTTACTTACCTTTTCTGTCTTAGTTTTCTTGTATGTAAAATGGGGATATTGTTAGTGTTTGCATCAGCAGTTTTTGTGATAATCAAATGAAATAATACTTGAAAACCATTTACAATAGAGTCTGGCACATAATAAATGTTGTATTAGTGTTAACTGGTATTCTTACAGTTTAACCCTATCTTCAGGGTACATCTGCCATTAAACACATTTTGCTTTTGTTGGGTACTTAGGGCTTTATGTTAGTATGCTTTAGAAATTTTTTTGTTTTGTTTTGTTTTGTTTTTAATTTTAATTTTTATTAGTACATGTTTGCAGTATATGATTACGTTCATCATGGGGAGTTGATACTTGTACATAACACATCTCAATTATCTTTATGTTCCTTCCCTCCCTCTTCCCTCTCTTCAGAAATTTAGTAATAGTATTTGACCCACTTTTGTTATAGGTGTGTACTGTTCCATATGGCAACTACTAGTTACATGTGGCTGTGAGGTACTGGAAATATGATTATCCTCAGTTGTGAGTATTGTAAGTGTAAAATACAAACTTTGCATAGAAAAGAAAATAAAATGAAATGGCAACCTATGAATTGGGAAAATATTTGTAATATCTCATAAGGGGTTAATATCTAAACATCCCTAAGAACTCATGCAACTTAGTGGAACAGTAAGTAACCCAATTAAAAACCAGACAAAAGACTTTACTAGATATTTCTTCAAAGTGTGCATAAAAGAAGTCAATAGATTATGAAAAGGTCATCAACAGCATTGATCAATAGGAAATGCAAATCAAAACCACTGGCATATGACCTCACTCCCATTAGGATGGCTGTTATCAAAAAGTTAAGAAATGACAAATTTGTCAAGAGTGTGGAGAAAAGGGAATTCATGTTCACTGTTGGGAATGTAGATTGATGCCTCCATTATGGAAGACAATTTGGAAATTTCTAAATAAATTAAGCATACTACTACCATATGACCCAGCAGTCCTTCTTCTGGGCATATATGCAAAGGAAATCACCACCATCTAAAGATAGATGTACTTCGGTGTTCATTGCAGTGTTAGTGGCAACACTGAGGGTACAAACACAGCCTGAATATCCAGCAACAGGTGAATGCCCAGAAAAACTGTGTATGTAGACACAATTGTGTATATCTTTGTTTGAAAGAAGATCCTGCTATTTTCAACACATAGGAATATGTGGTGGACATTATGCTAAGTAAGCCAGGCACCGAAAGAAAAATAGTGCATGGGCCGGGCGTGGTGGCTCACACCTGTAATCCCAGCACTCTGGAGGCTGAGACAGGTGTATCGTTGTGAGTTCGAGACCAGCCTGGGCTACAAAGTGAGCTCAAGGCCAGCCTGAACAGCATAGTGAAACCCTGTCTCACAGACAGGGCTGGGGATCTAGCTCAGCGGTCTAAGCGCCTGCCCGGCAAGCGCAAGGTCATGAATTCAATCCCCAGTGCCGCAAAAAAAAAAAAAAAAAAAAAAAAGAAAGAAAAATAGTGCATGATCTCACTTATCTGTGGAATTAAATAAAAATAAAAAAAGGTCAACTATCCAGAGAGAATAGAACAGTGATTACTAGGATTGAGATGGAAGGAGGACATGGGGAGGATGTGTGAGAGGTTACAAAATAGCAGATATGCCAGATGAACACATGACTGCAGGTAGGGCTCATGTATGAAGGAGGACTCTGATTATTACAGTTGTGTGCTATTTGGGATTCCTACTAAGTGGGTGGATGTTAGGTCCTTTTGCCACAATAGCAAAAAATGAGTAACTATGCGAGATGATAGATAGGTTAATTTGATTTTCCGTAGCAGTGATGGCGAACCTTTTAGAGCTTTCAGTGATACAAGCAGCCCATTGTGGCAGTTGTGCCATAGGTTTGCCACCACTCTCCTATAGTAACTGTCTGTATCCTATAGCATTATGTTGTATAATTTAAACACACACAATAGAATTTATTTATAAAGCACAGATGTCAAAGACTTCATACAAAATGCAAACTGTGATTAATTCTTTAGTATCAATCACATGTTGAAATGATAGTAATTCGAATATATTTGACCAAATAAAACATTGTTAAACTTAATTTTTTTTTTTTGGGGCGGCATCGGGGATTGAACTCACAACCTTGTGCTTGCCAGGCAGGCGCTTAGGACGCTGAGCTAGATCCCCGGCCCTGGTGTTTTTGAGACAGGGTCTCACTGTGCCGTTCAGGCTGGCCTTGAGCTCACTTTGTAGCCCAGGCTGGTCTTGAACTCACAACGATCCGCCTGTCTCTGCCTCCTGAGTGCTGGGATTACAGGCGTGAGCCACCATACCCGGCTTGTTAAACTTAATTTTACCTGTTTTTACTTTTTTAAAATGTGGCTATGAAAAAATTTTAAATTATATATGTGACTTACATTTTATTTCTGTAAGCAGTAATTATATTTCAAATATTTTTTTTATGTTATATAGCTTTTAGGTTTTAATTATGGACAGGCTAACCACTTAGCTTTGTGACAAATATTTTTTGTATTATAACCTTGTTTGATTGTTTGTCTTCTACTAGAATTTATTGATTTTTAAAACTAATTTAACTGCATTAATTTCACAAATTGTAAGGAAAAGGAAAATTACAGATAAATACTTTTATAGCTAGCCATTGACTCTAGTAAAACATCCTTCTAGGTTGATCAAAACCCAAATACTTCTGTACTAGGTAGATGTATTTACTTTTACTGTTTAATGAAGTGAGAGGACTTGAGTTTTGTTTGGCAAAGATGACCTTTTATTGTGTACTTTCATCAGATGCTGTTGTTTGATTGAGATTTTTCCTGTCTTGAAAATTTTTTATGATCTATAATTTAAATTCAGCTCATAATTCCAGAGGCAGTTAATAATGCTTGATGTCACAATTATTTGGTGTTTGAATAGTGTGTGAGTGGGTGTTTTCTAGGTTACCATGTATTACCAGTGATTTGCAATTTGGGAGAATAATAAAAAATATTACTGAGGTTTATATAGTATTTTCTTTTTTTTTGGAAACATTTATTTATTTATTATTATTGTTTTTAAATACAAAACAACTAACATATATATCTTACTATCATTGAAATAGGAGGAGAGGCTTGGCTCTGGATGTGCTGGCCCCACGGCGGCCCCAGCATGGCCATAGTATTTTCTTTGATAATTTTTGGAGACATACGGTTTTGTGTATGAGATACTGGGTTTTTTTTGTACCAGGAATCGAACTCAGGACCTTGTGCTCGCCAGGCAGGCACTCGTGTCACTGAGCTGTATCCCTGGCCCAGTGTATGAGATAAATAGAAGTAGATTCTGTGTATGATGGACAGTGCTTACAGATGTTTTCAGGAAAACCTAGAAGGATTAAAGTAGAAAATTTCCTTGAGTGAGAGGAAACCAAGAAGTATATATTGCATTTGTTAAAAATTATATAAATCTGTACACTAAGATTCTGTATAAAAGAAACTAAGTTGAGAATTTTTGAGGATGAAATATTTAGATTAACATTATCTTTAAATCACTTAAATGTTTCTGCACTCAGCCCTGTGCCTCATGTAGCTGTATTAAGTGCACTTGAACATATACATGGACATTTAGTTGAGTAGCATCTTCCTATGAAATTTCTGCAGTTTGCATTTTCATAATTTAATGTATTCATCTGCCTTTCCTCCTTTCCTCTTTTCCTCCCCACCTCTGTGCTCTTCCTTACCCTCCTGTTCCTGCTTCTTTCAAGATTCCTAGCTCATTCTTGGTAGACCAGTGTTCTTCCATTGAGCTACATCTCAAGCCTTCTAGATGTTTGATAGACTTTTATTATATTTCTGTCAAAATTAGTCTAATTAACAGTTGTTTAGTCACTTATGAATCTTAGTAACCATTATTATCTTGTGTTTCTCTATATTGCCATAAATTAGTGCTTCCTAACCAAGGGTGGTATTTATCTCCCAAGGGTCTTTGGCAATATCTGGAGACCTTTTTTATTTTATTTTTTTCCAATCAGATTTTTTTTTTCCTGGCACCGGAGAGCAAACTCATGACCTAGTGCTTGGCAGGCAGGTGCTTAGGCCACTGAGCTAAATCTCCAGCCCTTTTTTTT
>RJWT010042312.1:0-12157 GCA_004365215.1 Cuniculus paca
GACAGAAGAGATAAATTCCTATCACATGACAGATCAGGTGCCATCTCAATGGTGTGTATTCAATATTCTTATTTGTAAACTTTATTTTACATTATTAGAACTTTAGAGAATTTAGGCAAGTGTTTGTTTGTTTTTTCTAAGCAGAGGAAAGTTTTTTTTTTTCTATAGTAACTGTTATTTTCGCTGTCACATATTTTGTTTTCCGTCTCTCTAAAGTTAGGGACTTATTAACTAAATGGTTCCTTGTTTCATAGAATCTTATTTTCTCATTATAAAATAAATCACTTTTAGCTCTATCAGGGACCTGGCCAAGATCCCCAATCTCCCAAATGAGTGTATTGTGAAGGCTTAAATAAATGAGACAAGTGGTATGATTTTAGGGCTCCAGGAGGGTCAAAATCCTCTAAAGAGTTCGAGACTCTGGGGGCTGAGACCCCAGGAATGTTTCTGGGCAGCCCATATTTTTTTTTTTCAAACAGTGAAGGGATTACAGTGGAAAACCCAGGAAACTGAGCAGGATCTTGGGAGTGGTTCAAGGACTTTTTCTAGTAACAGATTATGTTAATTTAGGAGAAGGATCTTAGGAGAAAATCTCCAGGTTGACTTTCACTGCAGGAGTGAAATACCTGCAGCTACAATCTCTATCTTGCTAAATGCAGTTGGAGCCAGGTGTCCCCAGCTGTGGCCTCATCTTGCCCTTTGAGGCGTCTCCTTGTTCTCGGGTCAGCCATGCCTTGGCCATGCCACAGCCCTGCACGTGTGTTCAGTTTCCAGCTTCAATTGGCTCCCAACATAGCTCCACAGTTTTTAGGGTAAATCTAGTGATAGACGAATGTATGCGTGACAATGATACTGGATGAACATTTTTAATTATGTGTGTTTCTGAGTTTTGGATCTTTATTCTAATCTGTTGTCTTATAAGAATTTTTATTAGGACAGGTTTGCAGTACATTATTACATTCACTATGGGAAGTTGATAATTGGACATAACACATTTTAATTCTTTTTGCTTCTCCTTGTCCTCTCCCTTTCACCTCCCTGTCTCTTGTCTCTGGAAAGTTCTAATGGTTCTTAAAATTTAACATTGAGTAATATCTGTTCCACAATGCTCTATTCCTTTTATCTTTCCTTTGATCATTTGTTGAGAAAATTATTTATTTACGATATATGAAAGAAAAAGCACCATTAACTCAGTACAAATGAAATGAATACAGGTCAAGGGTTGTTATTTTAACATTAACAGTGAAACTACATTTCCCAGGATCCAATTGTCTATGTACAACATGAAAGTTGTTTTTATTTAATAATTATAAACATATAACACAACAAAGATATTGTGTATAATAGAGTGATTGCTTTTTATAGAAATATATATGCACCAACTCCACACACAGAAGGTAAACATTATGTACAGCAAATATGTATAAATAAATAAAGAACATTGAGCTAGGACAGGAAACAAATGAAATAGAAAGTCCGTACGCGTGTCAAGAAGTAGAAGATAAACATTATGCCAAGGTGACATTTTCAGAAATACAGAAATTTTGCTTACTCTAACTTCTTTTTATTTTATCATATTTAATAATCATAATTTAGAAACAAAAAAGACAACTTATCTAGAGTATAACTTCTACCACGACACTATGTTCTTGGCAATGGTCTACACTCAAAGTATGATGACTATAAGCCCATGGATTGTCAGATGATTCTCAGATGTCTAGTTAACTAATTTCTTTAAAAGAAGAATAAAACATGAAAGGGTCAGAAATCCTTCAATTAAACTGAGGTGCTGAGACAAAAATAATAATGATAACTGTATAGCATTATTAATACTAAAAGAGTTTTTAAGTTTTATTTTAAGTTACTAGAACTTTAGAGATTTTAGGCAACTTGTTTTTTTATTCCAGACAAAGGAAAAGTTTCTTCTATAACTGTTCTTTTTGCATTTTACTTCCTTGAGAAATCAAAGTTGAACAAATTTTTTCTTCAATACAGATTTCCAAATACTTATGTTCTAAAAACAATTTTTGCCATCACTGTCATTTTGTGAATGGAAGAAAAGTTAATTATCTTAAAACTTAACATTATCATTTTCAATTAACAACTGAAATGAAAGTACGCTGCAGAATATTTGTCTCTTTCTGATACTACTGTTTTGTGTGTATGTATGTTATGCATGAAACTTTTAGGCACTAGAATTTAATAACTAAGAAAATGTTTAATATTCCCCTGAAATATACATATATAAATCAAGTAGAAAGCACGTTGTATTCCTTAAAATAGGATGTGCATATTTCCCAGAGACTGGCCTATATTTTGTAACTTCTGTTCATTGAGGTCTCCAATCATTTAACTTTGGGAGGCAGAGAATGGCTCCAAGGATGAGTAATGAGATCAAATACCTTTCCCATCTAGATCATAGCCTTTCTGTCTGGTCTGTGTCACAAGTTACTAGGAGTCATCATTACCAGCTGATGGGTGTTTAATTGTCAATGAAAAATGTGTCCTGGCATTGGTCCAATTCCTAACAGCACAGTGTTCAATGTTACAGAAATCACTGTAGTGTGTTAGCTTCCTTATCTGCAGAACGTATTGCTCTGTGGATTTATACAAGACAAAAAGCTCATTCAACCCTAGGGAACTCTATTCAGCAAAAAGACAAACCATACTTTCTGAAAATTATAGAACTTTATAACTTTATCATTAACATATAAATTAAAGGAAGAGGAGGAGTCCATTCAAATAGCCAACAAATGTTTGATTGGATACCTAGTATGTTTAAAATGTTTGTTAAAAACTAGGTGATAGAAAATTGTTTCTTGGTTTTAGATACAATGGAGAATGGCAGAGAATTAAATACACAATTTTTATTATGAGAAATAAACACTGTAGGAGACATTTGAGCACAGAGAAGAAAGTTCTCTTTTTCTAAAGACATTAAGAAAGGTAACCTCGAAAGACGACTTTTCTCTTGAATCTTGCAGAAATTGAAAAATGAAAGTTGTCCTGAGGACATCCATAAGACTGCACAGAAATGTGAAATCTTTCATAATCCTTCAAGTAGTTTCCACAGGTAGGAAAGAGGCTAAATATGAGCAAATATATCCATCACATTTCAATCAGAAGACAAAAAACCACTGCAGTGATTTTACCAGTAAAAATTTAATTAAAAGAATGCTTAATATTTTAAAATGTTTAGCTACTCAGTAGATAGTAGGGATTTCTAAAGAATGTAGGAATAGTAAATGCAGGAAGTAGCTACCAATTTTTGGACTGAGGAAACAATTTAAGGAAAAACAAACTTGCAACCGAAATTTACTGAGGCAGCATAGTGCAGGGAAACCTCCTGGAATGCTAACAAAACTGATAGAGAAGTGACATCACTGGGCCATGCCTCTAGTGCCTTCTCACAGAAGCCCAGAAAAATAGCACTCAGAACCAAAAAAGAGAACTTCCCCTGATAACAAGCCAAAGAAGGAATTAAGTGGCCAAGGAGAAATGTTTACAGGTTGCAACTCCAGTATCACAAATAATTGCAAAATAATAATAATAATGATAATAATAATTTAAATTTCAGCTTTTAACAACATGAGTTACTGGTTGTCTGCTACAAATGTTTCTTAGACTATGTTTTTAGAAAGAGGCGGACAATGGAGAATTCTTGAATGCTATTAAAGAGATGAATGAGAATAGTGCTTTTGTTACTTGAGTTTTAGGAAGTTCAGTCTAGCTAGTGACAGACGATGTAGTACCGAATCATAACGTTGTTGGATATTTCAGTTTGCATAGATTATTGCCATTATTCTGACTTACTATATAAGTCATTATGTAGTTAAACAGTAGGTTTTGAACTATTTCCTTTAAAATAACAGTACTAGTTTCACTTACAAGACAATACCAAGCAACACAGTTGTGAAAGTCTATTTGGCTCCATTGGTAACAGCAAGGCCTTATCTGGTAATGTTCAGTATTTTGTGCAAAGTGGTTGTTCAATTAATGTTATTGATTGACTGTCTTGCAGGACTTTCTAACTGACAAGCATATTGCTGCAAACTGAAATAATAATACTTCTTTTCATTTTGCAAGATGGGATGACTGGGATTTAGCCATGGGCAGTGTAAAGCACAAAATAAGTTTCAAGATATTTGATAAGCTGTTACTTTGTTTCTATGCTGTAACACACATGTTCATTTGAAAAGTTCCTACACGTTATTATTTTAGAATCTCTATAGAAAATTAGACCTTTTCACTGTATTATTTTATGCCTAAAAGGATTACTAAAAATTTTAACTGTAGGAGAAATAAAATGTACAATGCCCAATTTAAATTATGAGCTAATATAGATATAAAGAATTAGTGCTTGCTACGTAAAGTGCCTAGGGCAGTACCTGACACACAGTTGGTGAATAGTACCATTTATATCCCTTGGCCAGAGAAGAATAATGATGACAAATTTTGAAAATTTAGGAATTTCAAATTGCTGTGGAAATGAGATAAACTTTCAGTGAACAAACAATTCTTTGTTAGCTAGATGATTGTTAGTCATTTTACGTCTTTTCTGTAGTTTAATTTTTTGCTTATATACAAATACATACATGCATGTTTTCATAATTGAGGAGTTAGTATGTTAACATGTACCAGACACTGTGCCAATCAGTTAATTGATGTAACCTAATTTGATCATCTGATATCTCCTTTAAAAATGTTTTAGCTTACAGATGAAATGCTCAAAACCAGTGACTTTCACTGTTGAGAAATTAGAGGCCAAAGTCACTAAGTTATCCTCCTTCAACATAGGTCTTTCCAGGAGAGCACAGGCAGGTATGTCACAAGCACAGAGAGAATTCCGATCTCTATTTATCTCATAAAGTTCAGGTTCCAAGGGCACTGTATTTGAACTATTGGATTTGACCTGATACATAGTTTTCCTTGAGTTTGTTGTTCATCTAATCAATAAATATGCACAGAATGCCCAAGCACACATATATGTTTGTGTACATAGCCCCTATATATTAAACTACCCATAAATATACACTAAATGCACATTTTTTCATTTCTACTATTCCTCCTATGAGCACATAGTAGGAATCACATTCTTCTTCCTAACTCTGAAACACAGTACCTGCAAATAAACTATTCTAATAAATATTTGTTAAGTTAAACATATGAAATGAACCCAGTAAATATATGAAATGAACATGAAGCATTCTTTATACTTTTAAATGAATGAATATAATTTTTCTTAAATTTAACTCTTACTGAGCTTTGCTACTACACTTTACTTCAGTCCATATAAACAGCAAGAAATTGGTATATAGAATCTTGATTATAAGAATACTCTTGACAAAATTTTTCATGAGACTTAATTTGGGATTCAGTAGTAAGTATTAGGAGTAATTGAAGCTAGTCGATCAGCCACATAAAATGAAAGTTTTCATTAACAGATTGGTGCAAACAAATCAGTTATTTCTATTTCTTGCTACAAGTATAGTCTCATTTTTAGCATATTTGAAAGATAGCATTTATTTGTATGAAGTACAGAAAATTACAAATATTTACAGGCACTTGAAATTTTATTAATGCCAAAATCCATGTTTCTTCTGTCTTTTTCTATGAGTATTTGTAAAACACTGAGACAATATTCTCCATTCAATTCTGTTATCTGCACTTGTGGTTTTGTTGGGCTTTTTAAAAATATTTCTCAAGTTTTAATTTATACTTGATAATACCTGTTGGCTTCTCATGAAGTAGTATTTTGACTTAAGCATCTGAGGCAAAATCATGCAAGTCCAATTGTTTAACACAGTAGTTTCTAGATTACAATAGAACTGAAAAATCCATTTTGTGAATGAATAAATTTTAATTTCATGCCACGTTTCAATGAACCGAAATGCTTGCTTTATATATGAGCAACTGCGATAAAGAGGTAGCATCGTTTTCTATGAATCAGTTTGTTGCAGGCAGGAACTATTTCCATGTGTTTTAAAGTGTTTTGGTGTTGGAACTTCATTGTGAACTAAAGGCATACTCCTGTTACTACTGGTTTTCTTGCATTGTTTAGGTATTACATTTGTACCATAGTAGTATATCACCTATCCAAAAATAATAAAAATTACCTATCATGTGAATCAGTGTGTCATAATTAACCTCTGTAATGTTGAAATATCACTGATCAACTATTTACTTGGTGAAAGTAAGGCTGAAAAAGTCATTATACCAGAAAATAATTAGGCTTCCTAAATAGAATAAATCATTTAAGAGAATTCTGATAAAACTAATTTATTCAGCATTAAAACAGAAATAGAACTGCAAATTCAATTTTTTAAAAATATTTTCATGACTTTACATCACAGTAACATATTGCTCTATGACAATGGTATATTCTGAAAGATCTGTCATTAGTCAATTGTTGTGACTATGTTAACATCAGTCATTTGATGTGACCTCTTGATATAATAAAGAGATTGGACACTATTGGTAGCACAGTTGTTTTACACACAGGACTATGCTCTGAAATAACAATAAAAGAATAGTAAATGCATAAACCAATAATATTGTCTTTTAGCATGTAATTGTATATGCTATATTTTATAAACAGTAAGTTTGTTCACAGCATCATCACAAACACACTAATAATATGCTATGTGAACAAGATGCTCATGATGTTGCTAGACAATAGGAACTTTTTGGGTCCATTGTAATGTTAGAACTCACCATAGTGTATGTACCCCTTAGTGATCAAAATGCTACGAGAACATGACTGTATTAGAAACTACAGGCCTACATTTATTTTTCAGTTGTGTTTTTGTGAAGTTATACTTTTCAGAACTGTATATGATTTTGAACTGTAGTTTTCAAATGCTTTTACATGTAATTTTTGGCTCCATTTTGTAATGTTGCTCTGGGAATTCAAACAACAAATTTATTTTAGCTTTATTTTAAAGTTTTTTCTTTGTTTTAAACTTTCACAAAGTTTTGATATTTGACTTTTAGTTGATTCCCACAACATGTGAAAAATTTAGAGAAAGAATTTTTCTAGAAAATATAATGCAAATTATCTCATTAAAAAGTAAAAAAACTTTTCTAAAATTACCTTATGTAATTTTGAATGCAAATGTATATAAAATAATATTATAAAGATTAGAATAATTATATAAAGCAATCTCTAATATATGATATACTATTGTGCATGCAAATTAATATATTTGTCCTTAAAAAATAGGATTCTAACTAATGTTATTTAGCAGCAAAACATCAACATGGCTACATATTTATTTTAATTCTTAATAAATTTTGCACAGAAATTTTGCATTCTTCAGTTGTTTTTTGCAATTTTACTCTTGTAATACCATTCATTCAATACTTGATTCACATATTTCTTTGGACTTTTAGATTGCAAATACAGCAGATTTTCCATCCAGATTACCAAAACTCATATTCAAATGTGAGTAATCTGTTAGAATGATGTAGAATGCACTTGTTTACACTATTCATTGAAAATGTTTTGGCTGGTTCTCAAGTCAAATTACTCCTGATGATTATCAGCCCTGTATTAATGGTAATTTCCAACTTTTTTACATTATATCTTTACAAAGTTCAAAACTATACTAATACCATGAAAATAAAATGAAAATGGAACTAGTTAAAGGAAAAGCTCGTACTCAGAGGAAAGAGTTTCATGGGAAGACAATTTTTGCTTACCTCTCACACTATGATTGTGTTGATGAGCAGCTCCCGCTGTTTCTCTGGTTTGTAGTTTTCTTGTTTGTAGAGTACAATTGGGTTTTGAGATACCTGAAGTTTTTTCTAACTCTTTTTTAGGAGCACAGATGGTCTGTCTGTGGTACCTGTTGCACACAGCATACTACCTGGCCATAGCAGATGCTCAATCAGCATGTGCTGACTGGCTGTCAGATCATTCAAATTTAAAGCATGCAATAGAAAACTTTAGTGTGATGAGGTTTGAATACTGATTAATCTCATAAAAGACGTAGCCAAAAATAAAAATGTTCATGGCATCCTTCTAAGATTCTGCATTAACAATTTTAAAATTATATTGTTTTTAATTTAGCCATCAAAGCATTTTGATACTTTTATATCTATATTTTTAATTTTCTATGAGAAAATTACATTTTTACTAATTTTTTTTTTAAAAACTAAAATCGGTATTTTTATAATTAACCAGAGACAGAACAAAATAAAAAAAATTATTATCATCCTCTGGCCCCTCTCCACTTCCCAAAATCTCTCACTTTAGCCTCTTTTTCTAATTAAATATTAGGTTAACTTTTACACTGCTTTTCAAATGTAGAGCAGACTTCATTGATTTCTTTCGACTGCTTTAAATTAACATTCTACAATCACTTTGTGTTTTCCAAGAATCAACTCAATAGCTTCAGTGATGCCTAAACTGATCATCAGGAGCAGATATATATATCAATCATTAACATCAATCATTAGCACTAACATTAATAACCATTATTATTAATCATATATATGCATATATCTAAATCATATATATGTTATATTACGATTCTGAGGGAGTATTCAGATGTTCACACATTTAAAGCAGTCTGAGAAGGAACAACTAAAAACTCTTCCGGAAACATGAACCACTTGAGCCACTTCAGGAATTTTCAGTTGCTTTATGATGTGCAAGCAAAGCACCACAATCACTTCGGCACTGAAGCACTTGAGCTCTGATCATTTTACACCCTCATTGCCGTTTTCAGGACACCATCATTTCTCCCACTGAAATGGTGCAAAAAAATGTGAACTGAAGTGTTTTGATAATTTTAACTTATCATCTATGGAACACATGTAAATCCTGATCACTTCCAAGTTTAAGAGTTAATAAAATTTGAAGTGATCCAATATTTTGTTAAAAATTACGCATTGTGATTTCAATTGTTTTATAAATGATTTCAATTTGATTCAATAGACTATACAGTTATGTAATGATGTGGTGACTCAAGATATATGGAGTAAAACTTATCTATACTAAAAGTCTACTACAAAGGAAGTTTTGGAAAATGAGACATTTTCCCACCCTATCCCTTGAACATAATGTTTACAAAGGACATTTTAATTTTTTGAATTTAAGACTGTCACCACAAAGTGTATACCCAAATAAATAAACTGAACACAAGTATATTTGAGTAGATAGCACAAAACAGTTAAATGATTATTGGGGGAAAATGAATATACTTCTGAAATATAACTTGATGTAAATATAATGTGCCCAATAGAGAAAGTAGGAAATGTATAATTACGCCTACCTGTAGTTCCCAAATTGAGAAATTGTTAGATCATTTTGGATACTATTCAGGAGGATTTCATTACACCAACTAACCTACAACTATAGAACAGAGTAGTTGAAATATTTGATTATTGTTTATTTGATGTCTATTTCAAACTATCCTTGTGTTTTCATAATATCTAAAAATAATGCTTATTTCCACATAAATACTTAGAATAAAATTGAGGATCTGGAATTTTAACTATCAGTGATTTTATTCCCAACTTCCAAAATTTTCAACAATGTATATGAATCTGACAGCAGAGAAATTAGATGACTGGAAGTGCGAAGAAATTAAACACTGTTTAAACTGATTCCTAAGTACTAAATAAATGAGCATTGTGATTACATTATTATTGTGACCCACTGTACTTCTGTTCTGTAATTTTTGTTTTTAGACTCCCAAGGAAATCCTGGAAGTTTTTTTTTTTTAGACAACTTTACTTTTTTAACATTTTATTTTATTAGTACATGTTTTCAGTACATGCATTTCACAACATCTTGAGGAGTTAAAATGTTCATAATAAGCTTGTTTCTTGTTTTAATTCCCTTCCTTCCCTCCTCTTCTAGTTTCCTTTTCTTCCTTTTGGTTCTTGTTGATGTTATTAATCTTCATTCATGTTTATGACATATAATTTTCACATTCACTGAGGTTATCAGGACCTCAATGGAGTATATTCATCCTAGTTATTTCTCTATCCCCTCCCCCTAGGCCCATACCCTTGGTCCTATGGACCCTTTCTTATCAGCAACAGATTCATCTCCTTGTTTATTCTACCCTTCCTTTATTTTTCTCTTAGTTTGTATTTTACCATACTCAGAGAGACACCATATAGTATTCAAGTTTGTGTCTCTGATTTATTTCACTCAACATTATATTTTTCCAGGTGTGTTCATATATCTATAAATGTCTCAAATTTGTCCCTGTTTATAGCTGAGTAATATGCTGTTATATAGATATAGATGCCACATTTTCTTTATCCAATCATCTGTTGATAAGTATTTTTCTATTAGGATTCCAGGAGTTTTCTATTATGAACTGTGCTGCTATAAACATTGGTATGTGTGTATCCCAATAGTATGATGTCTTATTTTCTTGGAGGAAGATACCTAGAAGGGGGATGGCAGGCTCATATGGAACTTCTAATTTTAATTCTTTGAGAAACCTCCATGTTAATTTCCATTGCTGGTTTACATTTTCATCAACAGGGTAGAAGAGTTCATTTTCAACCTGCCATGCCAGTATTTTTATTTTTTGATTTCTTGATGATTGCAATTCTTTCTTGAGTAAGATGGAATCTTAGTGTAGTTTTACTTTGCATCTTTCTAAGGCCAGAGATGTTGAACCTTTTTCATATATTTGTTGGTCATTCGTAATTCTTCCTCTCTGAAGTATCTGTTCATTTCAACCACGTATTTCTTCACTGGGTCTTTAATTTTAGTTGACCAAGTTTTTATATTTTATAGATATTAGTCTTTGAGTAAGGAGTAGCTGGAAACAATTTTGGTCCCATTCTATTGGTTATCTTCTCACTCACTAATGGAGTCTTTAACTCACAGAAATTTTTAGTCTTGTGGAATTTAGATTCTCTGTAGAAAATTCTCTCCAACAGCTACATCTTCAAGCGTCTTACCCATTTTATCTTCTAATAGCTTTAATGTTTCTGTATTGTTTAGATTTTTGATCCAATTTCATTTTAATTTAATATATGTTGAGATATAAGGGTTGGTTTTAGTCTTCTGAAGAGATAAAAGGTTTCCCAACACTACTTGTTAAATAGGCTATCTTTTCTCCAATGTATGTTGGTGACGTCTTTAATTTTTGAGTATGTTACATGATAGACAGAACTTGAAATTAGTGAGCTTAAAATGGGGATAATGCTTTGGATGATTCAGGTAAACCTGAGGTAGGTTAAAAGAAGTACTAGTTGGTAGAAAAGAGACCAAGAAAGAAAAAAAAAGCAATATTTTGCCTTCCTTATAACTTTGAAACCCAAAGAGGGATATTAGAGATGGCAGACTAAAGGACCTTGGACTCATGAAAATCTGTGGGATAATCTTTCAAAACCAACAGGCAAGCAACTCTGAAAAGAAATTGAGGTACACTGAGGTTTGCATATCACTCCCTGTGGTAGATTGATAACTGGTGCTCAACTTGTAACCATCAGCTGAACTGAATCAGCATGGTGCTGGTTGTGAATGGCCCACCTGGGGGTTGCTGCCAATGTACAAGGGAGAACTGGAGAGGAAGAAGGAGGAATGGTGTTGGTTTTCCTGTTGCTGTTGGCTCTCCTGGAGGAGCTTGTTGAGCTTCTTTTCTTTTTTTTTTTTTTAAAGAGAATAGAATAAAATGAAACAAAACAAAGCAAAACAAAACAGAATAGAGTCAAACATAATATAGCATTTCAGAACAGAACACTGCAAGCAATACAAGTTTTCAAAACATAACAACAGGAGATTAACAATGGTTACCCTAGTGTCTCTTGCTTTCTTCAAAATGGTTGTTCATACATTTACATACAATAAACTCAAACAAAATGAAGTAATAGAAAACCAGATAAAACAAAAGAGCATTACAGGCCTTCAAGTCGGACAACAAGAAGCCAGCAATAGCTACTGTAGTGTCTCATTTTTCAAAAGAGCTGTTCCTATCTTCTCACATATTGCAATCAAATTGTAGGAAAGGGATTTAAACCAATCAAATCAAAGAATAAAAGCACCATTAGACTTCAGAACCTTTCTTCATATTTATCGGGAATTTTGTATCTTATTGAGTCTTTCAGTTTCTTACATTAGGGAGACAATGTGGTGTTTACACATGTGAGTTTGGTTTATTTCACTTATGAGTATGTTCTCAAG